>JAPMNP010726788.1:915-15138 GCA_029874935.1 Atherina boyeri
TGAATGTGTGTGAATGGGTGAATGAGTTAGCATTGTAAAGCGCTTTGGGGCTGTAAGAATATGGCTGGAAAGCGCTATATAAATGCAAAATCATTTACCATTTTTACCATATATTCTTAGTTAAGGATCAACCAATACATCAGCCAGCATTACATTACTACAGTATCGGGCCAATTTTTGCTTTTTTTACTTTCATTGGCATCTGCCGATGTAAAAGTGCATTCGCCGGTATATTTTTTCCCAGCATGGTTTACAGACAGTGCTTACAGCATCCACATGGAGACCATGCATCACCCCTCCCCCGCTAGCAGAGTGCTTGAAACTCCATCAACTTCAAAACAACACTAAGATTTAAACGCCCAAGGCATCTTTTAAATGTTTAGCTTAGCTGAAATATTGCCATGCACTTTGAAATTGGAAACATGAATACAAAATGCATGCTCTATATGTGCTTGCAACTATAGCTATCGAGCAAGTTCTTGGGTCAGAATTGAACCTGACAACGGTTGAAAATGATGCTGCAACCTGGCTCTGCTGGTTGCAGCTGCCACCACAGCGGAGGAGACTCACTGCATGTGCATGCAGATTAAGCTGTTAAATTCTGCTGTATACAACTGTTTATATCTCACATTTCTACCTATTTTTACTAAGTGTTAAATCCTTTTTTAAGTTTAATAAATGTGTTTTTCTTTTTGTTTTTTGAATGAGACTCGCAACTGTTATTGCAACTACCGAGCAGGAATCGACAGGAGACAATGTTCTTGTAAAGGTCTTTTTAAAGATTCTGTATCTGCATCTATACCCAGCATATTCTACTATTTGCATTAGGTCAGGCCTTTCTCTTTCACTATTTTGTTCAGGGAAAAATTAGAGTAGAGAGGAGGTGGAGTTAATTCTGCAACAGAAAACAGAAAACAATGAGGGAAAGGAATGGGCATCAACAAGAGAACACAGTGACTTCCCAGATATAAGCTGAAGAGAATCTAAGAGGAATCTGTCTGAGATGTGGAAGCTGCATCAATAATTTAAAATACTGAATGTCTCGCTGCTGTTTGTGCTTCTCCATCAGACGTTAATAGATTTATTTGTTATGGAAATACAAAGAGCAATTCTCCCCAAACTTCCTCTTTATGTGACAGCACACTTCAATTCAGGTTTACCTTGTAAATAAAACATTAATAATTTTTGTTAGTTTGTATCATCTCTGGGTGGCTGATTAGATATTCACTCCATCCCTTTATGAAATTCAAAACAAATTACTGAGAAACTGCCTTGTACTGCTGGACCAGCTTTGCATGATGGATCCGCTGTAATTGTTTTATTATTTGACAGACATATTCTAGAGAATATAGAATATAGATAACACTAAACATATGAAATGCTGTCTGTTTCCTCCTGATCTATTTTTGCCATTAAAGCCTTCAGTATTACCCATATATTTATGGATTTTTCTGGTTGTTTTAAAACATTTCTAGGTTACTAACGGATGTTTTTGTGTTACACCCATTTTTTCTTAAAACAAGAACATAATTGTCTAAATACATTATTTTCAAGAAACAAAACATAACTATAGTATAAAAAAGTAATGGCAGTACTTTGATCAAATAAATGTTTGTACAAATCTTTGAAATCATTTTATGAAAGGAATAGTTGTTTAGAAACCAAAAAAAAGTGACCAGATTGTGTGGCTGCAAAGTTTTTGATCATCAGTGAAGACAAGCGAAATAAGGTTGTCTGGCAGATCCGGGTCCAAGACCTTGTTGTGGCACAGAGGTGAACCACTGTGGGCCCTCTAGCCCCAACATATAGGATCTCTCTGGTACCTGCTAGCCATGGATGAAATGCAGAACCTGATTTCACAATAGGGTTAATAAAGTTTGAAAAAAATCATAGATTTAATTAACATTGTCAGTAGTTATGCTTCTATAAACCCACTTACCTGCTCTTTAATATCTGTTTTTTGAGTGCAGTGTGAAAGCATTTAATCATTATGCACTTCCATGGGAAAGGAATGCAGTAATCTTTTTTTAGGTAGCGGCTTTGGCTCGGTACGACAAACGTCACCTTTGCGATGCAAGGGCCAAGTTTTTCTGTCCAGAAACACATTTACAAACGTTAATGAAGAGTCTCTTAACACAGGACTGGTGGATTTGTACCTGTCTGAGAGACAGCTTTCAGCTTATTATCGGCTTACTGTGTGGCGCTGACGTCCATGATCCAATTTAAAAAAGTAACAGAATATACAAAATACAAAAAAGCTGATTATAAAGCTTGTTTTAGTGGCTGCACCTGCTTTTAAAAAGCCTGTTTATTTCTTACTTATTTATAAGAACAGCACAAGTGTTGCCTGGCATTGTCAGCGTCTGTCATACAGTACATTGGGATAAACTGGAATCTAGTGAATGAAACTGTTTGGGAGCAGAAAACCACCCAATTAGTTTGAGTTCCATATCCATAAAACATTCCTGCTGCTGCATACTGTGATTCAAGAGTCATCATGAGGAGATGTTGACTTGCATGGATCTGCAATTATATGTTAAAGTCCCACTCCGATGAAAATAATGTTTTCTGTGTTGTTAACATGTTCTAGTGGCATTTTTCTAAAGCTAGAGAATACATGTCTTGAGAAAATTAAGCTCAAAGTTGCATTTCTGAGTATTTCTGCATTCAAATCGCCGTGAATCAGTAGCAGACCCTAAAATGCAGACTGGAGTTGTGATGTAACAACTCTCATTGGGCGGGCTACAAGCTCCTTCTACACCCTTCCTGCTCATTGATTTGTAGCTGAGGGGCCACAAGCTAGCAGGAAGAGCAAGCTCTCAGCAAGCGGAGTGGGGGGACTGCGGGGTTGTCTTCAGTGAGGGTATGGTGCGGTGCAGGCTCCGCCCACAACCCAGAGGCGAATTGCTAATGAGCAACTGCTGCTCTGCAGAAGCAAAGTCCTGGATAACTACACTGGTTTGGTGATTTTGGCTAAAAACGGCATAATCATAATTTAAAGACCACTGAGAACACTTTAAAATAGCTAAAAAGATGATCAGAGTGGGACTTTAACAAAGGTCAGAAGTGTTCTTCTTTTTATTTGTTTTGGCAAATAATTGATTGGAATTACACTTTGTTAAGTGCCTTGAGATGACATCTGTTGTGAATTGGCGCTATATAAATAAACTGAATTGAATTGAATTGAATTTGCGACACAAGGCATCAGGGGGTTAAGTCCTTAGAATGAGTATCCATTTTTGGGTGGGTTGTATGGTTTTACAAACACAGCATGAATCCAATTTTTCATAAAAAACTTAAATATTTAAGCAAAGAGCAAGACAATAAAACAGGGAATTTGTGTGAGCTTATGCATTAATTCCACCTCAAATATAATATCTTGTTAGTCCATTTTCAGAGTAAATCCAGCTTCAGTTATTTTGGGATATGTCTCTATGAGCTTGGCACATTAAGCAATGGAGAACTCCATCACTTGTTCCAACTGAATGGGTTCTTTTGTGCAGCAACTCTAACCGTATCACAGAATATTAGCTAAATTGACTTTTAAGTAATACTTTAAGAATATTTCTGCTGCCATGTCGGTGCAATGTTAGAGGCTCTGATCATCAATTCCTCCAAATCCTAGTAAGATCCGTATGGATGATGCCTTCTGCAGGAAAAGAGAAGGAGACATAGTTGAGACTTCAATAAGGAGTCTTTCAGCTCCAGTTGAAACAGAACAGATACATAGTTGTCACCAGCTCATGTCTAAACAACAACCTCAACCTACACAGTGATCCGTTTAAAGAGTTACCCTGCTGTTTCAGTCTGTTTTAACGTGTATCACTCTGCTGACTTCTGTCACGCTGACTACACTTGTAGGAACACATTCTCTTATACGCTGACATCTTGGCAGAGATACAAGGAATCAGAGTCCCTACACCTGTTCTGTCTGCATTACAAAGCAAAGTGGAAGTTCAACCTTCCACACATATTCAAGGAGTCTCTGATAAACTTTATCTTTTCTCTTAAGCTAAACTTTGTGGCACGAACAACTTAAAGTGTTCCTGTAGACGGACACGCTGTTCTCTCCTTCAAGATTATCTTGGGCCTCTGTCTTGCCTCTCTGGTTAATACCGTTATTTTCTGATCCATGAGTTCTGGTGTTCTACTCCTTGGCAATTTTTTTTGTTTCATACCCTTTCCTTTTTTCAAATAATATTAATGGGTTAGATGGTTCTCTCCTTGGTGTAGAAAGCTTTCTATTTATATATGTTTTAATTTCAGTCCTAATTTTTGCTCCTCTACAATATTTGGCCGTCATTCACCAACCGTCCTTGCAAAAAAAACTTTTTTTAAAGGCAGAATCTGTAAGATTGAAGTAATTTCAAGGCAACTATTCCAAACACCAGGTGGCAGTAATGAGCTACTGTGACTTGTAGCGTACTTTTTTCTCTTTTTTTTTTACCAGAAGCTGACTGAAGGTTGCTTTTAAGCGGCTTCATCCATGCTTTTTATCAAATAAATAAGCAATGATTTATAAGTCTAAATGTGTCTGCAAGCTCGGTTCCTCTTCCACGAAAACACTGGCGAGGTGAATCATTTGAAACGCTGCCCAGAGTGCAGATAAATTGGCTTATTCTCCCTCTACTGGTCAAAAAAGGTACTACAAGTTTTCTGCATTGTAAAAAGTTAAAAGGGATCAATAACTTTGTAATTCAATATGATATCACATATAGATTTTTAAATCACTTCTTAAAACCTTCCTTTTCTCCGTGGCTTTCGATATCCAGTAAAAAGTCGGTTTTATAGTTTGTACTTGTGTTATTTGTTAACCTGTTTGGTTTTATTGCATGTATTTTTATCTGTCTGTTTCCCCTCTGTACAGCACGTTGTCAGCTTTGGTTGTGTTAAAGTGCTTAACAAATAAAGTTGGATTGGATTAATGACAAACTACATGTTTTTTAACATACATTTATATTGAAAATCTTATTGATTCTGCCTTTAAGTTCTACTTATGGACTTTTTTTTTTAGAAATCTTCATATCTTTTTTCTGTTGTCAGCTAAGAACAAATCCTATGAACACCCAGAAGTACTAGCCAAACTTTTGAGTGCTGATATGTTTGAACAAAGTCCGTATTTGTTGTTTTCTGCTGCTCATTTCATTAATATACAATGTTAGGGTTAAAGTTATGTTTTTTTTTTGATAACGTGTAGTCATTTAAAGTTATTTTAAGATATAATACAAAATATTGGAGATCATACGCCAACATTATCATTTCTGTCAGGGAAAAATGAAACTGTTGTTAATTCATTTCATGAATTCAAGAACACGCAACAGTCAAGAGGGGGTTCAACTCTTTTGCTGATTTTCCTAAAACCATCAGCGCACAGACTGCACACACGCCAGATACTCTATAAACGTTCAAGTCACTCACCACTCCCAGATCCACCTGCTGAATGTGGTATTTAATAATTATAAATCACTACAGTGTTGTCTTTTTGTTATAGTGATTAGTTTTATTAGGAAATCAAGGTTATCTCCTGGTCGCCAGGTTAATAACGCCACTGACCGACCTTCAGACTCATCTGGAGGTTTCATTTCATCAGATGCACCGTTGCTGAAAACGTTGCTGCATATGTTTGGATATAGCGGGAGGTAAATTGCTTCAAAAACTGTTGAAGGTTCAGTATGTAAAGGGAGAAAAAATTCTACAGTGTACCACTTCCCTATTTAGCCACTAGAGGCGTCCTGATGCGCTCATGGGACCTGACTGTAGGTTCGCTGTCCATGTTCAGGAGCATTTAGTTACCCATTCCTCCATAAAGCTGATTTTATATGATGTGAAACTCACTGTGTGATTATTTATAACCCGGTTTATTACTTTGAAAATGTGGACAAACAGGTTTCAGTGTGTATCTTTATTATCATTTTTCTTTTTTTCGTTCATTCTTTTTGAACTCTGTTTATTTTTACTTTTCAGTCTCAACGCTGTCTGAGTCTGTTGGTACACGGCCTGTAAGTCTTGACCCTTTTCATAGCTGAATTTCTGGGTATTTATCCACAGAACGTCCTACCGGCTGTCATGTCGGAGAGATTGTTATTCCCCGATCTAAGAGGAAAGATGGGAACAATTTTGCATTCTATAAACACCAAGGTTTTTGTGAAAAAAACTTCTTTAGTACAACTTAAAAACAAATTTGCAAAGATTTGTAAGAAGATACTGGTAAATGCGGCCCATCCCTCATGACTTGTTTTGGGAGATCTTTATATTCCTACTTACTTAGTGGTTGTAGAAATGAATAATCTTGCCAGGCACAGCACATCCTAAATCCTACTGTATACACTACAATTCCTTGTGAAGATTGTGTTTGATTGGTAAATGTTTAATGCTAAGCAAGATAATTGCTGCTCCCTTAGCACAGCAAGTAGAAACTCCTTTCTCTTTTTCCTTGCAAATGTATGTTGTGAGTTCAGAGTTTGCCCTTCGTCATTAGCTTTACATTACTGTTAATGTACTTCCACCATATCCTCCTTAGTGAGACCCAGCACAGCAGGTCTTTCTTCTTTTTACAGTGTCAAGACCTTTTTTCTTTATTTTTTTCACCAAGAATAATTTCCATGATGGATGAGGATGTAGAGACAGGAGCAAAGAGGTACAGTGTCATGTCACCCTTCAGAGGTTTACCAGCCTGATGCTTCACATCCCCCTGGCACTGTGGGCACAGGTGGCTCTCGTTTCTCCAACCGTGGGTAAAAGGAAATGTGGAGTCCTATTAGCACACGCCTCCTGCTGTGGCATGCAGCATTTGTGTGGGTCAAGACTTGAGTGGGAGGCTGTGACAAAGAGACAGCAAGAAAGAAATGTAGAAGCTGTCATTTATATTTAAAAGATAAATAAATGAAAGTCTTAGATTTTCATCTCATTAGTGCCATGAAATACTGAAGGTTTTTTTTCATTACAAGTTGCAGAACAAACACAGGCTAAATGAATTAGATCTTAACTTTTGTGACTTCGCCTGTATTTCTGCACACGATTTACGCAGTGTAAATATAGAAAGATACATCAAGGGAGAAAAACAAACAAGCATACAGGTAAAATGAGATATTTCATACACAGAAATAAGGCCAAGGAAGCTTGACAGACTGACAGGGCTTGGTGTCAGACTTGGAAAGATCAAAGTGTTTTTGAAGCCGTCGCTGTCTGTCGAGCTTTCACAGATACATACCCGCCGCTCGATCAGAGATTCCAGTAGTTATGAGCACATCCCTGCAGGCTCAACACAGTTGTGCTTATCTAATGCACGGATGCATGCAGATCATGTTAATCCCAGATGATCCCAAACATGGAACATGAGACAGCAGAGTAGTGGTGTACTTTTTATGCCTTTAATCTTTGTGTCCTGCAGGGTATATATTCCTCATGTTATCAGAGCCTATAACACGATCCATAACTAGAACAAGCATCAGGGGGAGAGCCCTGAACTGAAGAGGATATACAGATGTTAGAATAAAGTAATTGTTTGACGACATACTAACCCTGAGAAATCTATAAAGACAAGGGTCTATTTGCTGATGTAGATATTTGTAGAATGTGATGCTGCTGATGTTAGACCATCACCAGGCGCTGGAGCCTCCGTATTTGTGTGTCTTTGACATTGAAGCGCATCAAATCTGCAGCAGCAGCAGAACCGAAGCATAACATAACTCCTGAGTGAAAGTTAATAATCTGGTTACACAGACCTCACGCCGCATCAGAATTGAAAACCTGAAATTTGAAATTTAAATATCTTCCTCTCCCCGCCGTCATCCACCGACAAGTAGCAACATATAAGTAAGTGTTTTTCAAAGATTCTATGAAATATAGATGGGAATTTACTGAGCTCAGCAAAAAAAATAAAAATAAAGTGAAGTCTGTGTGGGTAAAATAGTTTTTGTTCAGGTTGTATTAACATCCTTAAACAATGGAAAAGAAAACACAGAGCAGTAATCTTAGATTGTGAGAATCTTAAAACATGTTGCAGCAGGTTGTTGTCCAGCTGCATACATAGATGAACTGCAGCAGTTTTTATTTTTTATTGTGGTTGTCATACAGAGCAGACATGGAAGTAGCGACCAGGATGCCACCCTTAAACCCAGCCTAACCATAAATCAGCCATAACTCACTAAACAAAATTGCTTGGCTGCCTGACTTTTAGCATTAAAATACGTTATAAATGGTTTCCACTTCTCAGAAATCCTGCCACTTTCATCCTTCAGCAGTTCGGTGAATAATTCTTAAAAGGTGGTCCCATAACTCCTTTTCTTGTAGTTTTTGTTTACAGTAACATCCCCTGATATTTGTCATCTTTACTATTTGAAAACAAGAAGAGCTGCAGGGAACAGTGAGTCCAGTAGGTCCTGCTCTAACAGGCATCTACACGACGCCATCACTTGCAAAGAAGTTGCTGCATGTACAACTCCAAACCAAAACATCAGATGATATGATTCTGTTTTTGAATGATCACGCTCTTATTTTCGCAGTAGCATCTATTATTTAGGAGCGCTGCTATAACAGACGTGGCGCTGTGCTGTCATCACAGTTCACCCAGCGACCAGTTTGTTTACTGTAGCATAATCAGCCCATAAGTATGAGGAAGGAGCTACTTGGTGAGGCCCAGAAGAATGAATAGTCTCAGCTGTCTCAGAGCGGTCTTTTGTGGTGGAGGACCACAATGGTCCTGAGCTGTGGATAGCTTCCTGTGCTGTACTGCTCAGGACTGGGTCCCTTGTAAATGAAATTAGATTGGAGGTGACATAAATGTTACTTAGAGTGGGATGGATGAAGTCCTGTGTTGCATTTACTGTCATCTAAAGTAAATGGTCAAGATGTTCATGATGTAAAGAAACTTTAACCCTTAAAACTCTGCCAGATCGCTGGCGCCCAGGAGCGCCATTACTGATACCGTCACCAGTGTCTTGAGAACAGTAGTGTGTAACTCTGTTGGGTGAATTGTGATGGATAGCTTACCCTTTAGGTGATCTTTAGGAGTTCTCCAGGCATTCATATCCCGTCCAGGAGGTATACAATCCAGCTGCAAAATGTCGTGTTTGTTCAGAGACTCAATATGATAAATCCACAATGCATGATCCATGACAACACCATTATTTATTTATTTATTTTTACAGTGAAAGAAAAAGTTGCTATTACTTATTTGTTAATAGACCACCTCTATTTTGACCCAGAAATCATGATGAAGCCACTTCCTGTCAAACATTCGACCATTTAGGTCACCTGGTAACGTCCAATCAGAAGCAGCCTAAAATCAACAAGTGACAATAAAGTTACTAGTCTGTCTATAAAAGATGAAAACTAATGCTCCTCTATGGCTGGAATGAATTTACAAGAGATGTTTTTGACACACGGTGCAATAAAAACTAGCTCTGTGAGGATAGTAGGTAAATAGTAGCATGTGATTTGCAGTGACATAATTGAAATCCTGATTTTAATAAGCGTAGCAAATCCTGAATAGTTGCAGCATTGACGTATGCTGCAGTTATTTATTTTATTCAACAGCTCATAAACATGTTTTTGTGTTTAGTGCTTCCACATTTAAGATGCTTGGATCTATGCAGGGGAATAAATATCTTAGTTGCCATTAATTGCCCTTTTACGTTACATAATTTTTGTGTTGAAGCACAGTGATTGGCCTGAAGCTAATTCTAGTGTCCTTTAGGTCCCCTTTGTAGCTTGTTTTTTAAAGGTAAGCATAAACTCAGTAATTAGTAATTTCTTGCACGTCTTAGCAACACACACCCCTGCTTTCACTTAGTATTTCAATCTTCTGTCATCATCGCCTCAGCTCTTCCCCTGAGGATTCATGATGTGCAGAAAGAACGTTGGTCCTGACAGCAGTGTTCAGCAGAGGCTGAGCTGTCCTTCTGAAGGACAGGTGCTTTTAGCCCCTCGGGGGCTTTACTGGACAGAGGACAGGAAGAGGACATGCTGGAGCTGTCCTCATTGATGATAGTAGCATTTTAAAAGCTTTAACTAAATGCACTGAGAGAAAAAGAGCTGAGGCTCGGTAGAATGAGACCGCCAGGCTGTGTGACTACACTGAGACGAAGCCGATCCTGCAGGAAGCATCCTGGACTGACCAAGCCTCCGCTGGCACAACCAAGCCATATCAAAGGTCTGCACAAAACTGACTGATGACCATAAATGTTTCCCTTTTTCAAATTCGAGCACACCAGATAAAAATGTGCCTCTTTGATGTCCCCTTCACCAGTTGGCAGCATTAAAACTTCACTGGTTTTATGTTTAGTAGCGTTATCCTGCCCTACATAGTTCAGGCTGCAGTTTTTGTCCCCCATCCGTATCTACTTGAATTATTGTGCAGCACTGTCACCATTCTGCCAACTGTAAATACTTATCAGACCTTGTTGTTTCTGTTCAGTATCTTCAAGCTTCATCTGAATCAGTGTGGGAGGAGTAGGAGTGTGGTGATGTATTAATCATGAACAATGAGGCAGGTTTTTGAATATATGAGATGCAAAGATGGTGGAGTATGTTCCAGATTACCCTTTCTTGACATTTTTTCTTCCACCAGCCTTGACATAAATCCCCCTGATTGAGGAAATGAAAGAGTTGTCTGCATAAACACCAAACTGAGGCTGCTGAAGCGACGAGGCATCACACGTTGGTTTGATTTCACAGCTCCTTAAACAAACGACGGCTAAAAGCAGCTTTGAAAATCCATCATTGCAGCAGACCAGATTGCATTTTACACTGATTACACAAGCACAGATAGATCTGAACCTGTCAGATTATATGATAAAATGTTTTATTTCCAATCTTACTAAAACTGTTAAGATAAATTTAGGTGTTTTGGCCAAATAGACTGATTTTATTAATCTATCCAGAGTAAATGACTTAGATATCTTAGAGTCACCTGTTTTTTTAAAGTAGTAGATTAGTGTCCCTAAACTTTTTTCATTTGACCATTTTTCAAATATTACATTATTTTAGTCACGGATAAGAGGCAACATGCTTTAATCTCATAATGTGTGTTTAATTTCTGGAAGACTTTAATGTCAACTTGTATGTTGTCCAATGGAAGAGTACTTATATCTTTGCACTCCCCAGCGCCTGAAATATTAAATCACATTTTAGTTCACGTTTCACCATGTATTATGGAGCTATTTGATCTCCATTAATCAACAAGGACACATACTGCACAGCTGGTGCTGAAGCAAATAAAAATCATCATAAACAAGGCTATGCTGAAATAGGATTGCACCATGGCCATCTTTACCGTACATGGCATATATTTGTATTTGATTGTAGAGATGGAGTCCATCCTTCTTCCAGCATACCCTCACTAATAAACATGAGAACAAAGACTATAGAAAAACCAGTGACACCAAGATGGAAATAGCACTGATGGTTGCTATAGTCACTGCACCAAAAACATAGCTGCTTCATCTTTATGGGGTCATAAGCACTACTGTTTTAGATCAGTGTGCTGGCATTCATTTTGGAAATGATTTAGTGGTTAGATTGATGGGATTGATTAGATTCTAGCTCCATCATCTCACCCAAACATTTTCCCTTTTCTCTTTAAAATATTGAAAATGCTGATTCCAAATGGTAAAGTGGTTCACAATCTAATGAGAGACATCACAGTAGCCACATATGTTATGAGTGTTTCACTGCTGAAGCAGCGCTGTTAATGGCACTGAAATCAATAAGTGATTTGAGATTTGTTCTTTTTTTTTCTTTTTTTTTTAATAAATGTAGGAGGAAATATCCATTTCCATTCCTCTCTTTGGTGCAAATGCAGCCATAAATAAAATGAGTCCACTATCCCCTATAACCTCATAGAACTGTCGGTCTGAAGCAGTGATTCTTAACCATGGAGACGGGTAAACGTTAGGCACTTGAGTGCCAACTGCATAGGTTATTAATTCAAGACATGAGATATATTACTTTTATCCATGAGACGTTCAGTTGCAATACAGCTTCCCACCACGTGGTTGCAGTAAAGTCAGCTATTTAACAAACACCGATAAGCAGAAGAAGACACTTTCCATATAGCAGCTAGTTATTATGGAGAATGCCTTGCAAAAGAGATTTTGAATCTCAATGGAGTCATTCCTGGTTAAATAAAGGTTATATAAAAAAGTAAAAAAGGTTAAGAACCTCTGGTCTGAAGCACCTAATTGATTGGTATAAAAACGTATTGTGGAACTTCACAGTTAGCCACTAGGTGGCACTGGCAAGCACCCAATTTCAGAATGGATCTCTCCACTTCTGCAGCAGTTTGTCTTTTTTTAAAACTATTATAGTCTTTGCTTATGGAAACACACTTACAGAATTACTTCAATGAAATGTCGTCTTCACAGATGGATTATTTAGAGAGAGAAGTGTCGTTTAACATGGCATTCAGTTTAATTTCCACATCTGTAAAGTTTTGAGACTGCATCTTACTTGATTGGCATTATATACGCAACAATGCAAAGCACAATATTCAGAGTGTTTAAGTTTTGTTACTTGGAACAGTAAACAACTCCAGGATCATATTTTACCACAATAACACACACAGACTGACTCACACCATCACGTCTTATAATTAGAGGACAATTAAAGGGGGTGTCAGAAAGTCACAGCAACAATTAGCCGCGTCCCCTCCCATCGTTAATGACTTGATCAAAGCAGCCCTCCTGATTCAAGGTGTCACCAGCCATATTTTTGTGAAAGTCACTGCTTTTGGGACAATAAACAGCTTTTACATGCCAGCTGGCAGCGTGTTTTACTTCCCAACTTGTTAAAGCTGACCCCTCTTACGGAGTTAGTATTCTCTCTGATATTACTTTCTGTTACCATCTATGTTTTCCTCCTGTCAGCTGGATTCATCATCGCAAATAGTCAGCATGTATCTGAACAGTGAATGCATGACAGGTGGTATTTGTTGGTCCCATGTAAACATAACAACCCCCCCAGCCATCCTATCATACCTTTGGAGCTTGACCTCGCAGCAGGTCTGCGGAACTGTGATGCAGGATTTTATCTGAGCCACTGTCCTCACTCAAACCTCTCAGGACCACATCAGAGGGATCAAAGACCCTCTGCTGCCACATCTCTGTTCCTCTGAGTGAGTGTGAAAAGGGGTAGATAAGGGCTGTGGGGATATGTTTGTGGATAGTTCTATGCTTTTGTGTACATTAGTGTAAGTTTGAACTTCACTGTGTTTCCTGTGTATACAATATATATTCACTTCAATTCAGACTGATAAACTCTAAGCTTTTTTATCAAGTAAAAAAAACATCTGGTCCTGAGCAGGACTCAAATGTCATTATTTATTGGACAAAACTTAGGATAAAATGCAAAAAGAGTAGGTGAAAAACTTTTTGCTTGTAGATCCATCTTTAGCAGTGAATACTTAAGTACCTTTTTGGTACGAGTCTGTTAACATTGTTGCACTAGTTTTAGCTTTCAGATAGATGGCCTCCCATTTATCAGTTGAATACTTTGGTGTTCAGATGAGTTCATGGTTGACTCAGTGACTGCTAGGTGCCCAATCATCCTCCCCCCACCACCGTGCTTTATAATTGGTAAGAGGTGTCCGGCCAAAAACCTTGATCCAGAAGTCTTGTGGTTTGTTCAGATGTAGCTTTTCAAACAGAGAGGGAGAGAGAGTAGCGTTTCTCCTACAGCCAATCAAACAAGTCATACTTATTCAGTCTCTTATTTTTCTGTCCACACACTAACATTTAACAAGCCAGCTAACACCTTCAGAGCCTGAAACATAGCTCTAGGCATTTTTGCACATACTCTGAGCATTGCACAGTCTGACCTCGGGGTGAACTTGCAGGACCATCCACTCCTGGGAAGATTGACTCTTGTCTTGAATGTTTTCCACTTGTAAAGAACCTCTCTCACTTCAGAATGAAGGACACTAAATTGTTTGAAAATGACCTTGTAATTACTCCCAGATTGATGGCCAATAACAACTGCTTCTCTTAGATAATTTTTTGTTCCTTTCCACCATGGCATTGTGTTAAAGGAACACACAATGTGAAAAATAAAGATATTTGCTCAAATGGTGCACCATTTGAGCAAATATCTTTATTTTTATTTTTCACCTTCCCTGGAATTAAACAATTGATTTTAAGCGTTCCCCTGTTCATCGAGCCGTTTTCTGAGTCTGGCACCACATCTGTGGCTTCAGCGTACCATGAATCATTGAAACGGATGAGACCA
>JAPMNP010726790.1:0-14329 GCA_029874935.1 Atherina boyeri
TGATCCCCCTGTAGTTGGAGCACACCCTCCGGTCCCCCTTTTTGAAGAGGGGGACCACCACCCCAGTCTGCCAGTCTAGAGGCACGGCCCCTGATGTCCATGCAATGCTGTAGACGCGTGTCAGCCAAGATAGCCCCACAGCTTCCAGATCCTTAAGGAATCCCGGGCGATCTCATCCAATCCCGGGGCCTGGCAACCGAGGAGCTTTTTAACCACCTCAGTGACCTCGGCCCCAGTGATGGGGGAGTCCACCCCAGGGTCCCCAAACTCTGCTTCCTCCTCGGAAGACGTGTTGGTGGGATTGAGGAGGTTTTCGAACTATTCCGTCCACCGACCCACAACGTCTTGAGTCGAGGTTAGCAGCACTCCATCTTCACTGTACACAGTGTTGACAGAGCACTGCTTCCCCCTCCTGAGCCACCGGATGGTGGACCAGAAACTCCTCGAAGCCGTCCGGAAGTCGTTCTCCATTTCATCTCCAAACTCCTCCCATGCCTGAGTTTTTGCCTCAGCAACCACCGAGGCTGCGCTCAGCTTGGTCTGCCGATACCTGTCAGCTGCCTCCGGAGTTCCACAAGCCAAAAAGGCCCGATAGGACTCCTTCTTCAGCTTGACTGCATCCCTCACTGCCAGTGTCCACCAACAAGTGCGGGGATTACCGCACTCGACCTTGGGGCCACAGCTCCGACAATAGAGGCGCGGAACAGAGTCCACTCGGGCTCAATGACCCCCGCCTCCCTCGGGACAAGGTTGAAGCAAGGGAGTTGAAACTCTCTCTGACAGGGGACTCCACCAGACGTTCCCAGCAGACCCTCACAACACGTTTGTGCCTGCCAGGTCTGACCGGCATCTTCCCCCACCATCTGAGCCAACTCACCATCAGGTAGTGATCAGTTGACAGCTCCGCCCTTCTCTTCACCCGAGTGTCCAGGACATGTGGCCGCAAGTCCGACGATACGACTACAAAGTCGATCATCGAACTGCAGCCTAGAGTGTCCTGGTGCCAAGTGCACACATGGATACTCTTATGCCAGAGCATGGTGTTCGTTATGGGCAATCCGTGACAAGCACAGAAGTCCAAAAACAAGCCACCACTCTGATTCAGATCAGGGGGCTGTTCCTCCCAATCACGCCCCTCCAGGTCTCACTGTCGTTGCCCACATGAGCATTGTCCCCCAGCAGAACGAGGGAGTCCCCAGGAGGAGTGCTCTCAAACACTCCCCCCCAAGGACTCCAAAAAGGGTGGGTACTCTGAACTGCTGTTCGGTGCATAAGCACAAACAGTCAGGACCTATCCCCCCACCATTAGGTGGAGGGAGGCTACCCTCTCGTCCACCGGGGTAAACCCCAACGTACAGGCACCAAGCCGTGGGGCGATGGCTATGCCCACACATGCTCGGCGCCTCTCACCGGGAGCAACTCCAGAGTGGAACAATGTCCAGCCCCTTTCAAGGACACTGGTTCCAGAGCCGAGGTTGTGAGTCCAACTATATCTAGCCAGATACGCTCAACCTCGCACACAAGCTCAGGCTCCTTGCCCGCCAGAGAGGTGACGTTCCACGTCCCGAGAGCCAGCTTCTGCAGCCGGGGGTCGAACCGCCAGGGTCCCCGCCCTCGGCCACCGCCCAGCCTGCAGTGCACCCGACCTCAACGTCCCTTTCCCTTTTTAGGTGGTGGGTCCTCGGGAAGGGAACCATATCTCCTGTTCGGGATGAGCCCGACCGGACCCCATGGGCTAGGGCCCGGCCACCAGGCGCTCGCTTCCGGGCCCCACCTCTAGGCCTGGCTCTAGAGGGGGACCCCGGTGACCCCCGTCCGGGCAAGGAAAACTGTGCACCTTTTTTTATTTTCTCCATAAGTCTTCTTGAACTGTGCTTTGTTTGACCACTCCCCCAAAGATCTGTTTGCCATGGGAGACCCTACCAGGGCCATAAGCCCCCGACAACATAGCTCCTGGGAACTTCAGGACGCGCAAACCCCTCCACCGCAGTAAGGTGGCAGCTCAGTTTTAATAAATGTTTTAATAGATGTTTTCTTTGCTCGATGCCAGTCTGCCTTCAGAAACAGATGAGCATCTTTTCCACAACGGGTGTCTTTCCACATGGTTGTTTAGGAAATAAGAAGCTACCCATTGCATCATTTGGGGTTAAATAACTTGACCGCTGAAATGTCACCATCCATGCAGTAATTATCCAATTAGAGGCTCTTACCTATTTGCTTAGTTCTATTCAGGAGGTGATTTTTTTTTTTTTTTATCTAATGCGCCGTGTATATCACATGTTGAACAATTCATGATACATGGAGTATATTCTCCCATCTGTAAAAGTGTGTAATTTATTTTGACACACAAATCTTGTTCCTGAACAATAATTTAAACTACACAAACATACTTTATTTTAACGCGATATGAACATAAGGGATAATGGTTTTATTTATTCATTCATGTGGAGTTTACCAACTCTTACCGACTTTGTTTTTTATGCACTAAGGAGGTAGTGAGTGTATCTTGATTTTCTAAAAGCAGCTGCTGCCTTCTGATACTGGAGACGATGCTGATTAAAATGATGCCAGTAAATTAAATGAAAAGGAAAAAAATTTACCCGAAAAAAGGAAAAAAAAGATGTTTAAATTGAATAATCTTAATTTGTCATTTCACAATCGTTTTGATATGAAGATATTGATTAATTTCAGGAAGTAATCTGCTTTTTCTTCCCAGTTTCCTTAGTCCTCTTCTTCCTCCTCTGACTGAGCCACTGAGCTTCTCCATATGTGATCAGAGCCAGAGTCAGCAGGACTGTTTTTTCTTTTTCTCTGTGGAGTGGTGGAATATTTTGACCCATGGTTCAAAGACTTAAAGACTCCCCTGAGAGAATAAGAGTCAGGGAAGCAGGGAGAAGAAGGGGTTTGACGAGAAATGGGTGAAAGATAATAAAAGAAGAAAATGCAGCAGGGAGGGGTGGAATAGTCTCTTGTGTGCCAGAGAGATGGTTATTACCACAGCCCAAAATAGACAATGATATGAGTGATGTAAAGCAAAAAAAAACCTGTAGTTTGGGCACGAGTTGCTCTGGGAAAAGAAAAATTAAGAGGAAATGTGAGAAGCCATCAGTTTGTTGATTGTGAAAGCCATCAGCATCAGGGTGACAACAGGGCAAGAAAGAATGTGTGTTAGTAGTCAAATCACTAAACTGCAGGAGGTGTGTCGGGGATACACACTCTAATTCTACCATGATGACGATGAAGCATCTGCCAGTCAGTGTATGGATTTATATTGTCTTTATTAGATTATATGGGGTTAGACACTGAAAGTAAAGAGGATTACATGTGAACTATTTCCATGTGTGTTGTGTACACACTGGACTAAAGGGATTAGTCATGATATTCTCAGGAGTTATTAAATATCCCATTATTTTGTGTGTGTGATTTATTAATGGAAAAACCATTGTAATATCTTAAACAGATGTTTTGTTTTCTGCTCTCTTTTTGGAGAAACAGATTAAGCTATTATTTATCTGCCTGAGCTACTTGAGTTAATATGCAGACCTTTAGAGAGTTAGGATGTTTAAATCTCTCTTTCCTTCCTCCTGCTGTGCCCCAGCTCCTTGCCAAGGACCCCAAGGAGAGGCTGGGTTGTCAAGGTTGTGGGGCCATAGAGGTCAAGCAGAACCCCATCTTCAGAAACATCAACTTCAAACGGCTAGAGGCCAACATGCTGGACCCTCCCTTCACCCCTGATGTAAGAGTCAAACAGAAAAATGCACAGAAAATCACAGTGAACGCGGTGCTTAAAGGCTCAGTTCACAGCCTCAAACTGTGACCGGTGCAGATCAGTATACAGGAAATGCCATTGTCACAAGTAAACAAGCACTTACAAGCTTGCAATCATGGTAGCCAGTGAGTCTGGTGTGAAGAGGGTGTGTAATATCAGGAACAGGAGTTCTGTTTTGTGTTAATCATTAGTAAAGACCAACCCAGTAGAGCTTTTTAATAAGGACAAGGGGATGATGAGGTTATACGTGCACATGTGCAAGTGTGAATACATGCAGCTGTGTACAGACCCTGCCATTCCTTTTTGTTTTGTGTCATATGCCGTCTTTTCCTGGGATAACAAAGCTGTTTATGGAGAGAATTGTCGCATTTCCATCGTCATAATTGCCGTGTGAGTGACAGAGAGTGGCCTGAGAGGTTAAATCAATACTTGAAAGCAGATAGTGTTATCTATGTTTCTATTTTTATTCAGTTTCCCCACACTGGGGAAAAACATAGTTGCAAAGACTCATGGATCATGTTATTGAAATAAACGGCTAATTTGAAGTATTTCAGATTTTGATATTTTCTAATCTACAAAGTTCTTTCATCTGCCCCCTTATTAACTTGTCTCTTTTTCCTGTCCTTCCTTCTTTATTGTCTCTCCTTCAGCCTCGAGCTGTGTACTGTAAAGACGTACTGGACATTGAGCAGTTCTCCACTGTCAAAGGCGTGAACCTTGACCCCACAGATGACGACTTCTATCACAAGTTTGTTACAGGCAGTGTCTCCATCCCATGGCAGAATGAGGTACTGCATGCACAGGCCGCTTTGATGAAGTCATTGTTTAATCCTGCAGTAGATGGATGCAGCAGACTGTAGGCATATCTGTGCAAATAGCATGCAGTTTGCTTGAAAAGAATTGTGAATGGATCAGTCTAGAATGGATGATTGTGGAATTATGGAGGTCTGTAGCACCAAAAATGTCAGCAGCTTTCTGTGGAGGAGGGTTGTGATAGAAGTCAAATGCAGTCATTACTTCTGGATATGATCAGTAAAAATTAAGTAAACTTTCTCAATCTTGTTTTCTTACGTAGATGATCGAGATGGAGTGCTTCAAAGAAATCAATGTGTATGAGATGGACGGAATGCTGTGCTCAGACCTGGATGTGAACCGGCCTAACCCTCCGCCAAAGAGAGGGTTCTTTTACCGCCTGTTCAGAAGAGAGGCAAGTGCTAGCGCTCCGGCAACTGTCCGAGGGGGTGGGGGCTAAGGTACTTCCTCTTTTCCTCCTTTCCTCACTTCCTTTTTCCCAGGCCTTGTCCAAACTCAACGTGTGCAAAGATGTTACCTCTGCACTCTGGTGAATAGTAAATTCACAGTTATGGAACAGCTTGAGTTTGTAAGCATAAGGCCTGTCTTTTCCCTTTTCTCTTGGGCTAGTCCGTTCACGCTCTTGTTGATTACCTTTGCATATTATTGCCTGTATTTTGACCTTGGTAATATAATGTTTTCTTGTGGAAGGCTGATTTGCTGATTACAGAAAAAGGGACTTAAAGCTGTGCAGGACAACAAAGAATATTTGTTTGTTGTTGGTTAGTGTTGGACCTTCTCAGCTAATGCATTATCTCCATTACACTCCAGCTTCTAGTTACTTAGGCCTTAGATCTAGAGTGTTTCCACTTTTTTTCCACTTTTTTTCTTCTCTGATGTAATTTTCACTGATGAGAAGGAGAAGTTGCAACCTTATCTTTGAGTATCAGGTCTAAAACAAAAGAACTGAACATTTTAATAATACATAATAATATAAAGCACCCCGATTTGAAATTATGTTTTCTAAAAGCTCTTGAAAAAATTACGCTAAGTCAGCTGACCCGATATCGAGCAGATTGTTCCAAAGCTTTGGGGCCTAAACGGAAAAAGCTCTGTTGCCATTTGTTTTTTGTCTAGTGACACAAACGGATAAAGGCCTTTGCCTGAGGATCGCAAGCTGTACACAGGGGTGGAAGGGGATACAAGGTCAGATTTATGTAAAAGGGACAGAAACCAGTGAGCGCTTTAAAAGTAATTCAAATCGATCCCAAAAATGGCAGCTAATGTAGTGATGCTAAAATGTGTGTAATATGAACAAATGTCATTGCTCTGGTTAAAATCCTGGCTGCACAGTACTGAACTGTCTAAAGTCTGTCCATGTATTTTTCGTTGAGGCTAGTTTAAAAAAAAAAAAGGCTGCTCCAATAATGCAGCCGAGAAATTAGATTATGTAAAAAAAAAAATATCTGAAATGTTTCTAAGATGATAAAATAATGACGGCATGTTTTATGGTATGGTGCTTAAAGTCCAGCTTGTTGTCGAACGAGACGTAGAGGTTCCTTGCAGCAGGCTTCTTAAAATCTATTGAAGACAAAGCAAATGGCAGAACTTGTATTGTCATCTGCTGGGATCCAGTTAAAAGAATTTAAGAACTTTGTAGAATTCAGTTGAAGGAAATTTTCTGACATCCAATGTTTAACATCTATCAGTCAGTGGGTTTTAATTGGTTAATATAGCTGTGTGTCATCAGCATAAAAATTAAACATGCCATTTGTTGCAGCTTGTACATAGAAAATAAAATGGATCAATGAGCCACTTAATAGGAGTTTTTAACTAAGTCATTTATAAGTGGGTAAATGTCTTAATCAAGCAGGTTCACTTAGAAGTCTTGTTTTCTTTGTTATATGATCACCAATTTGGGAAACTAACTCCGTTTTATCATAATTTGATATTTGTCACTAACCACTGCAGTGATTGAAATCAGCTTAGAAGATCCTGAATTTCCGTTCCTGGTGTGGATAAGGTTGCATTTTAATGGGGGTGTGACGTCATCTCGCACATGTGAGAGAGCTTGGTGATGAGTTTCTTACGCTCATTTTCAACTCTTTTCAGGTGTGTTTTAAGAGCAGTTACAGTGACGATGACATCGAAGAGCCCTCACGACTTTAAACCACTCCCTCCACCTGCACCCCTCCTCCGCAGAGCTTCACCACAAACTCAAATCGAGCGCAAATCTTAAGAACTCAGTGAATGTTGACCTGTATTTATGAGCTGTATTAAAAGTGTATTATATTGAAGAAAAAAGTATGAGTTTAAAGATTTTGTACATTTGTACTTGAATTTATGTCTAGATGTATATTTTCACTAAAGGTTGTATTGTACAAAAAGCCATAAAAGTACCACTTGAATGCATACATTACATTTTTATTTCCTTTTTATTTTTTAAATTTTGGAATGAATAGGGTTGGTGTGTATCAGAGAGTGTTCATTTTTTTTCTTCTTTTTCAAAGCACAGAACCAGTAGTTTTTTTGTTTTTGTTTTTTCAATGTAGCATAAGGCCGTTTTGTTTTTATATGTGCTGTATGTTAGTCACTCACTTAGTAAATGCAATGTGTTTTTCGCACATCAGCTCCACCTGACCCCAAACTAACTCTTTAACTCTGTATGCCACAAGGCTCAGGTATATCTGAATGAAGTGTGTAGATCCAATTGATTAGGAGGAATTTAATCCAGCCTGTTAATGCCGTTGTTGGCATGCTTGCTTGGAGCTTTTCCCATATTTTAAGACCACCTCCAAACCTGTGCAGAAGTCAGATTGGATTAGCCATGTCATTCTGTATGCTCAGCTGAGCAGGTTTCATTAGACTGGATTGCTGGTTTAGTGAACAATCTTCTGGCTGAGAATTTATTTATGACAATCTTTTGGTCAGCATGTTCAACAAATAAGCATCCTTAAGACACAAAGAAAACATAATGGAGGCCATTTTTCTATCTGACACAACCTGATGAATATCATTACTGAGCCTATCAAAATTCCTGGGTGGCAAGAAGCTTAAGATGCCCTTCAGCCTTTCCACTGGGAGCACAGCTTTTAAGAAAGTCCCTGTTACATGGTTAATTTTTTTGTGATTAATCTTAAATCCTCATACAGCCTTTAACATCCAAGTCTGTTGTAATGTGATGTTTGCTCAGAATGGAAATAGTTTTCCATGAAATTTCAGTCTTTTGCTACACTTGTTTTTATTTATATACCAGGAGTACTTTCTGGTATACTAAAATTAGAACAACAAATTACTGCTTTTGAGTGCTGTTATTAGCTGCAGCAAATTAAAAAATGATTTATCTGGGAAACCATTTTCACTCGCTTGATTCACGTCACGTAGACCGTGGTACATTAAAGGCAGCAAGTAACAGAGGCCAAGAGACAAAAATGGGCTGGAGTAAGATGAGGCATCCAACTTAGATTTGCTTCCTGTAGATTAGGAAAAAAAAAGAAAAAGAAAAAAAGAAGTTAAATTTAAGTGATTTCCACTCACTCTGATGTTAGGAGCTGTTACCCTCTACACAGTCTATATACAGGCTGCGTTGGCTTTGTGTGTGTGTGTGTGTGTGCGCGCGCACGCGTTTGATCACAGATAGTGTGATACTTGCTGGTAAACTAACATTTAGATTGCACGGCTTTAGCTTTGCTTTAGATGAAGTTGCAACTTATTAATGGTTAAAGCACCCACCTTAAATGATTCTTTTCAAATCCTGTATTGTTTTCTCATAGAAAAAGGCTTCAGATATATGAGGGCAAACACTGAGAAATTAACCCTAATGTGGCCAGAGACACTTGTCGTATGTGTCCGTTATAGAAGTGTTTCCTTTCAAGTTAAGCAATTATGAACAAATTAACTCCTTACGATTATTTGATTTTGGCTTTTGCTCTTAAAGCAGTTGCTGTTTACTCTCCTCCCACCCCACACACACCAGTTTTTAATGCTGTGAATACCCTATATTGACACGTTCGTTTTGTATGTATATTTCACTGTAAGCCAGTCTAGTGCAGTAGTTACATTTGTGCAGTTTAACAACATGAAATTGAATTTAATTTGATTTTTGATATTTTTTTCTTTTTTTTTCTACACAGAAAAGCATTGATTTAATTTTTACAGTTCAGAATGATTTAGGGTCTTGAACATAACTCAACAAAATTTTCCAGACTGCATACATTTGATATGGTACCCATATAGTCCCTTGTCTAATAAACCAGTTTTGAGAGGTTGCTTCTTTTGGAAGTGTCTCTTGTTGCACATTCCATTATCAGGAATTGAATGTGTGCATCTAGCTGTTGCTGGCTTATTGTCACTTAGGTTTCTGTGTCTTTGTTTTTTTTTTTTGTGTTTTTTTTTTCCTTTGCTCTCAGGCACATTTTGATGCTGATTTCACTTACCTATGTAGATCTTGTCTTTTTAGCTCTTTAGCCTCAAAAACCTTGTAAATGATGTATTTCTAACATGTAACTAAGCTCTAACACATATTCACTCATTTCCACAGGGAAACTATACTGTGTCTGCCACCCATGCCTCTGTCACTGTTTTGAAGATCTCTTCTCTTGTACCATCCAAATAGCAGTGAAGAAATTAGATTAGTTTTTATTACATTATTATGATGATGATGATGTTTTGACAATGACTATGGGAAGTGTCTTTTAACTTTTTTGCCAATGATACCAAAAGCAAAAATCACTAAATTAATCTTTTATCTGAAGAATTAACTGAAGAAAGACTGACAGCCTTTTATTATATGTGCCAATTACCATGTTAATTCCTGACATCCTGCCTTTTCTTTTTGACCTCCTAAACTTTCCGTCCATTAAGGAAATTTAAACAGCTCAACTGTTTTGAATGTCCGCACTAAGTGCATTGTAATGCCTGTTTGAAAAAAAATGCATATGTTTTATTACTCAAGCATGTATCGGTTAGTAATACTTCAGGTTCCTTGTATATGTAAATGACCTTCTAGTGCCAACATAGCTGAGGACAACTTTATGAATGGAAAGGTGACCACCTGAATTAGCCTGGTTTGGATAGTGAGCATTCCTTGTCTCCCACATTTTCCTCTTGGCGCATTGAAGTGAGTTGGACCACCTTCTCAAAATAGGAAAGGCATTTGCCTAACAACATCTTAAAGTGGGAGCGTATCAGTTGCTTGATGTCACTTCAATATGCTTTTGGGTTATATGCCAGTAGAAGTGCAAAGGTTCAGCAGAGTTTCCCCTCTGTAAAAAAAAAAAAAAAAGAAAGAAAAGAAAAAAAAAGTCAGGTTTTAAGTGATATTTTCAAGAAAGTGAGGAATGCCGAATGGATTTTGGGATTCAAACTGGGCCTGGAACTCCTTAATTTTTCTTTTATTTGAATCTGTACAGTCATGTCGTTCAACCACTGCAGTCATTGTTAATTCTTGTACAAGTTGTATCACTGGTTGTTGTACCATATCTGACATTTGTAATTATGAAATAATACACTGCCATTTGTATAAAAAAGAAAAAATGTGTCTTGGTTTATTTATATCGTATCACCTTGGAGAAATCTGACAAAAGTGAAAGATGCTATGATTTATAATTGGTGGGATATTGGACATTTGATTCAGGCACGACTTTATTCAAGCACATCGTTTCTTTTGCATTCAGTTAACAGATTTGCATTAAGATTTCGTGCAGTTGGATGGTTGTGATTTGTCCATCCTTAACTCTTCAAAACATGCAGCCACTCTAATAAGATCATTATACCAAGGACCATTCCTGCCATCACCCTCTGGAACAAGGCTTTATCCTCTAATTAATTGTATTATCATTTATTAAAACAAAACAAAAAAAAACTTCCGCATCACAGAAATTTCTGTAAAGGACAAATAAAATATTTTCCATTTAATTGAATTGGCTAATTCACAACATGTCCGGTGAAGGGCCGCTTTTATCCACGTGTTTATGAACTTGACTGCCATCCCAGCATGTTTTGTTTTTAATAAAACTTGTCAACAGAGAGCACAGACCAATGACTGTGTTTACCAAATCTGTGTTGCAGTCCCGATTTTAGAGGTCCCGTGACAGCTACAACAACAACAAAAGGGGAGGGGAGGGGGTAATCCGAAAGACGTCATTGGCTCATTTTCATGTCAGTCTACATAACCCAAACTCTGATTGGCTACTGACATTGCATCCCTCCCATCTGTGTCAGGCTGTCACATATGCTACTTCCTGGTGTGATTGGTCAGAGGCGGAACACAACGCTGCTTTCAAAGATGGCATATTTTCAACCAGCATTTGGTTTATTTAGGAATAACGCTGTAGAATAATAAACGACATCTTGCAAGAGGAGTAGGTGGGAGAGCGGGTGGTAGCTGTAGCGAGCAGTGTTATCACTCTCGTCACGCTACGCACCTCTTGCTCTCTGTGCGCTAACGTTAACTTGCCCCCACTGTGCAAGCTAGCTAACACACACAGTAAATATTAGCTACTCAAGCTAGCTCGCTCATTATAGATTGATAAAATGGCCACCATGGAGAAACTAATGAAGGCCTTTGAGTCTCTGAAGTCCTTCCAGCAACAGCAGGGACCACCAACAGCAGAGGAGCTTGTCCAGAGACAGTAAGTGGACTTTTGACCAACGGTGATGGCTCGCTAACAGGCGCTTGGGTAGTCATTTAGCTTAGCTCGCTAGCAGTATTTGTACCTCTCAAGTAGCTAACCAATGTTTGTTAGGTAGCTTTAATTTATTCATTTTAAAATAAATCTTTGTAGCTAATTTGAGGTTTAAAATGCTATATTTTTTTCAGATCTACCTATAGAAGACAGAGTCTCTGCTAAATTAAGCTTCCTACCCATTATGTTATCATGACAGGCTAGCTTAACCCTGATGCCCACGCATCTGTGAAAGGGCCAAGAGGACCAACTTGAAGCTTATCTGCGTCTGTTAGATATTAAACCGTAGATAAACTCAAAATTGCATTGGTCAACTATCTGACTACATATTCAAATGGTTATGAACAGGGCGTATTAGTATTATAAAAACAGAACCGGGAGGTAGTGTAAATTAATACAGTGCAATTATGTTGTGACACCATGGCAGTAAATGTAACACTTTCTTGCGCTCTCTTTGTGTATTCACATGAGCTATGAATTAAAAGTTAATTTACCCACATCCCTCAATATGTAACGGGTGTTATGCCCTGCTGTTTTGCAACTTTGACGTCTAATTTACAAGTAAATGCAGTTTAGACATGAACTAAAAATGTAATCGTGCTACTCTTCATACGTTATTTGTAACATAAATATTGTTATGGTCGTGCTATTTAATAAAGAAACATTATTTTCTTGAGCTTTCATTTAGAGTTTGATTCTTCTCAGTCATTTTGTTTTCTGTATATTCACCGCAGTGAGCTGTGGTGGTGTTTTTTTCAGAGGAATCACTGATTTCTTATATTCAGTGTACTGCTGAGCTTAATCTGTCTCTAAGCCTAGTCTCTCTTTGTTTAAATCTCTACTTGTTTTTCATGTTCGCTTTCATCTTTTGCTACTTTCACAGAAAAAAGGAGCAGGCTACTACAAAGAAGGACAGGGTCACCCACTGCCTGACAATATGTGAGAACATTGTGGCTCAGTCGTTAAGGTATGCATTATTGTACAACTTCAACATGTTTCAATCAAATATTTTCAGTCTTGGTGGAAAATTGAATAACTTCTAAGTCATTAAACAAAAAAGAAAAAAAATCTTGTAATAGCGCTTCTAGATGTGTTACAATAAATCTGTAACGTGATTGAATAAAGTTCCTCTCTTCTTGACTCCTTTGATTGCTTATGTTAACATAATCATCACATAATACTCATATAAGGGTGTCACTGACTTTCAGCTTTTATCTGTCATATTAGGAAGGGGTTGTGTGTTTTTTATAGTCTACCTGCAGGTCAGATTTCTGAGGTCAAAGTTGGTAGAGATTTAGATTTTTCCCTTTACAAGACATTTCCAGATCTTTGTTACTGCTACCTTTCTCATCTGATGCTGGTGCAAAGCACTTTTTATACAGCCTGAGTTTAATTGGAAAAAACAGAAGCCTCATAGATGCCAGCCTTAGATGACAACTTCTTCATCACTCCTAAATGCCAGAGTGCAAATGCAGTGGTAGGACTGGGGGGAGAAATGGCGATAGTGCCCTATAGTGAACATTGTAACTTGATCATTACTTCACAGATTATGGTTGCAAATTCTGTCAGCACCCATTTTTGAGGCAGTTTGGTCCCACTTTTGTACAGTGGGACAAAATAATTATGTGTTCACCCTCTTTACGTACAGTCAGTGTTTTCAACTGTGCTTTTTCCCAGCTGAAAAAAACCTAAAGACCTTTAATTGTCAATGTTGTGTCAGCTAGTTAAAGTTTGAAATTGAGCAGTTCAGTAGAAGCAGGTGTCCTGTGACAAATGTAATCACGAGGACAAGCTTGATATGTTAACGCTAACTTTTTTTGTCTTTGCTCCTGGAAACAGAACATCTCCAGAGTTCCAGAAGCTGCTGGGCATTGCCATGGAAATGTTTCTTCTCTGCAGTGATGACAGCGAATCAGATGTCCGGATGGTGGCTGATGAGTGCCTAAACAAAATCATTAAAGTGAGTAGGTTCCCTCAAAGGTCCTTTTCAGATTTCACTTTAAATTTTGGATGGACCACAGAAATATTTTGACTTGTTTGATAGTCATAGATGAATATATGTTTAGTTCTATCTAGTTTCCAGTCAGTCATAGTTACTGTGCTTCCTTTCATGCCTAACTGGCCTGCACATGAGTGGCTGAGTTTGAATGATGTATTTACCAACAAGTGTGCAATACAGCTAGCAAACAGATTTTGTTAGCATTTGTTGAAATGTACAATAAGATGGCCGAGACGGGCTGGCTGAAATAAAATGAGGCAGGTTCTTGACTGTGCCCACTACTGTTGAGCACTTAGAACAATGAAAATTAATATAAGTAATAGAGTTCTTGAAATGCACACTGCTTTGTTGTCGGAGTGATATTTATAGACAGTAATTAATACTGTAAATATTTTCTTGTTAATGACTATAGTTGGAAAATGATTTTTAAATAAAGCCTGCGTTACTAAGCTACAGTGTAATTTAAATATGCTCAAACAGTTAAACTTCAACTTAAGGTTTCTAGATGACCTTTAACTTCCTTCAAGTCTGCTTTCTTCTTGTGAAATAGCTTTGGGTCAAGTAGATATAAATGTTTTGTCAGAATATCAGATTATTTTAAACTGATCAAGTTTATGCACAGTTTTATCGCTTCAATGTACTTGCAGTTGCAGAACATCTGTTTTAAGCCTTACAGAATACTGAATGTTAACTTTCTGTTTGTAACCCCAGCTGGAGATTGTGAAAGGACATAGCAGGCTCTAGTGGCTGCATTAAAATTCAAAGCATTAGAAATATTGATCTTCATTTACTAATAGTTCTACTCTGTAAAGCTCAATCTAAAAATGTATCAAAAGTGCCAAATGGCCATGTATATTTCCCTGCATCATTGGTGCACAGAGAGGAGGGAAGCAATGGGAAATTAACTTGCTAATGCATTCGATTCCCAACATCAGCACGCAAGGATTTGTCGTTGTTTTACAACTGTAAAACATCTGCATTCACTCATCTGCACAGAGGTGTCTGTGCAGATGAATGCCGCTAGTGGGTCATATAAACTGATCTGAAAAGGATTAGATGGATGGATGGATGGATAGATAGATA
>JAPMNP010726791.1:0-10300 GCA_029874935.1 Atherina boyeri
TAATAACAATCACATTCTCATGAAAGTGTTTAGTATCTTAGAATAAGTTGTTTATAGACACATGGGGGGTGCACCCCATGGGAGGCGGCCATGTTGCATCGCCAACTTTGAATACGCTGGCCAAAAGGGTCAAACCTGTTAGTTTTATGCATTTTAGCTGTGAATCTCCATGTGTTGTCAGAGGAGGAGGAGAAACAAGCAAAGACGACCGTCGATTATTCAACTTCAAAATGGAGGACCATCGATACTCTTTGCCCTGTGAGAGGGAGGATAGAATATCCAATAAAAGAAAAATAAACAACCAGGGTCTACATCTGTGTGCAGTATAACTTCTGCTACTTCATTTAAATACGTATTTATGAAAGCAATACTTGAGTTTTGGTAATGAAAACCCAAATTAGTTACACACTGTCCTTTTAAGGTGACAATGACAATAGATATCTGTCCATCTATTTCAAGTCAATCTGTAACCCTACACGCTGCATAGCCAGATATACAAGCCCTGCTATGAAACAAGCCGGCCTCTTACCTAATCTAACTGGGTGGCTTAGAATACAGTGCTTTATTGATCTATGGGGAAGTCAAAGAAAGCATCATATACAGCTGTGGAATGATTGCAGTATCACAGCATCTTTCCCGGTTAGAGCTGCAATCCTTCAGCAGGACACATAGCAAATGAATGGATAGTACGACTTGAAAAGTCACATGAAGAAGAATGCTCAGAGCCAAAACTACGCTGTAATGTAATTCAAAGTGGAGCAGAAAGGAAATCTATTCGAATCCAGCTTTATTAATACCATTGCTGCCTACAGGCAGGGAAGGGACAATTGAGTTGTGACAATCTGCAGAGAGAAGGGTTCAGAGAAGAAGAAGGGGGGTTCTGTGGTAGAGACAAAAGAAATAAAGGTAAGAAATAAAGGTTGAAGACACACAAAAAATGGAACAAAAAATACCCCCAAAAGAAAAACTATATAAAATTATGTATATGTTTTCTCAAAGATGAAGTTGATTTAAAAAATGGAGGAAAGGAAAAAACATGCAGAAAAGATGGCGGAGACTAACTGAATGAGAGAGCTTGGGGGGACAGGAGACAGATTTAAACAGCAACATAATGAGCCAATTGATGGCAAGGCCTGGGGTTAAGCACCTGAAGCCAGCCGCTAATTGGCTGAGAATGATCGAGTGACAGAAAGATATACAGGCTGCGACCTGGAAGCAAAGGATGAGATGAAAACAGACACGGAGGGAGGTACTGAATGAATTCATCTCCAGATGAAAAACATCACTGTGACTGGAAACGTGGAGGAAAGGATGAGAGATGCTGGAGGGTCTGGAATAAAACCGTGAATAAAGCTGCTTGTCCAGCCAATTATATCCCTAACTGTCAGGTTGAATTACAAAAGAGATGGTTTTATAATCCAACACCTCAAGAGGGTTTGATACCTCCAGTGAGCCTTGTGTTTTAATTCATCCTTGAAGATGGATCCTTTCTTAAAACTTTTTCCCTTGATCATTTCCTTGCAAGATAGTTTTGATTAATTTCAAGAATTGTATTCAATGATTCACGTTTGCCAAACCTAAATGATCAGTGCCCATTAATAACTAGTTTTACTCTCACAGTCAAACAATCTCACCCAAGTTGAATCAAATGATTCAGTAATAATTCGGTCACGATTTGAACATACCAAGTCTTGCCCTTTTTAAACAAGATCTGGTTCAATGTGCTCTGGATGAAAAAAACAAAAACAACCTAATTTACCCTTATATGAATTTTCATAAATAAAAGAAAAAGTTTCACTAATTAGAAACTGTGTGTTAAAAGATCTACAAACTCTATCCCAGCCAGCATTGACATTTGGGGCCCAGATGGGGGCTTCATGGGCGGCAAATCTCTGTGTGGAAGAAATGTTCAGAGATGAAGCCATCCTGCTGAAAAACTACAGGACTTAGGATGTTCAAATCAAGACTGAATTGCTCTATCCCAGCCACAGACATGTCGGCCCCATATGGGCTTGCCCCGGGATCCACATTGCAGAAAGCCGTGGAAGCCCAGACGTACTGAAAGTGGGACCTGTAATGGTGCTGCATAGGTCTTAATTAAATTGGGTCTGACATGAATGCCCGATTAAGACCCATGTATGCAGTGCAAATTTGTTTGGAACAGCACATCAGAAAATCAACAGCTAAGCCCTAACACAAAGGCAAGCAATGTCCTGAGATAAAGTGATCAGTATTTTTTGTTGTGTCATTTTAAAGGATGCCTCTTAATCTAGATTCAATCTTAAAGGCAAAAGAGATAACTAAGGTAATCAGTGCAGTGATGAGCAGGTGCAGGTATTGTTTTAACTAGAACTGAAAGGATTTGAAGTCCAAAAAAAAAAAAAATCCTTGAGTCTTTGAATAAATGTATGGCTAGTAGACCCAAGTATAGTGATCATATAAATACATTTCATGAGCAGGTAGAAAAATGCATCCATGCAGCAAATGATGAGAATACGCAACCATTACCTTTGGGTAATGACCAAATAAGAAAGGTGAATGCTAGTGTCTGAAATGAGTTCTCTCTGCAGGGTGAGAGCAGATGAAAAGTTTGGATATCCAGGTGGAGCTTATAGTCGACCTATTAATCCTCCACACAGAGAGGAGTCAGCTGAGGAGGTCGGGGAACCTGATAAAGATGGCCACCGGCTCTTCCATTTAGAGGCTTACCAGGGACAGCCAGCAGGGTGGAGACCCCAGGGTCAAACCAGGGCTTGCTCAAAGGATTACATCTCCCAGCTGGCCTGCAGCAGCCAGGGTTTCTCCTCAGGAGGAGCTGGAGTGAGTTTGGTCTAAGAATATATGGAGGACACAAGCATTTTGCAAACACTCAACGTAATTATATTGACAGTAAATCTGCCATTTGCATATACGAGTTAGAAGAGACAAATTGATATCACATCTACTGGTTACAGATGGCGCTACATACTGTAGCTCTTTGATATTAAACATTTTGTTGTCCATCAATTAATAATTTCCACATCTCCTCTAAAATCGTCTTACTTGTGAGTCTCTTTTTGAGACTTAGTATTCTTGCATGGCTTCAAAAAGCAAGAGGGAATTATGCTGTTAGTTTAGTAGAACATGATTTTTATATGTGTAATATTAATCTAGCTAAAATAATACTGTCAAGTGTCTCAAAGTCAGACTAACACACCTTGATGCTCCTGCATGTGTACAGTCAATAAGGCTCAAACTGACCTCGATGCTAGACAGTTCCCATCCATTTGAGCTGGAGCTTACAATAGCTCACAAAAAGGAGATCCAGGAATTGACACAGAATAAGTGCAAGAGAGACTGAGAAACCCCGCTTCACAACTTTTTTTTCCCAGCCTGGAGCATGATTTGACAGCTGTGTTTTGCTTTAAGGCACTACAGCAAAAGCCAACAACTGGATATCAACACACTGGCAAAGAAAACTCTGAAGGACATCATTGAAGAAAGTGGTGAAAAGAAAGAGAGAAAGGCAAGGGCAAAATACATGACAAGAACATCAGACTAACTTTTACTGACTGGAGAGAGCTCACAAAAGAGACAGGGGACGCTGTCTCTTCAGCTGACGCTGAATTAGCCGTCGCTAGGGGAAGCCACAGTGTGAAAATCTGCCAAAGTTCAGTATTGCTGCTTTAAAGTTAAAGTATTGAAGCATCACACACTGGTCTGTCGCAGACAGAAAGAGCACAAGTATGGGAAAAATGATTGGACCCATCAACTGTCAGACATGTCTTTTAGCTGACGGCCACCAGGTGCAAGCTACCAAACACAAAGTCAATCAATGTCAACTTCTTTCAATCATTACTAACTCATTAAATTTCCCCCAACAACTCACGGTGGTATCATTTACTAGATTCACATCTTTTGAGTGGTGGTTGGGGGCTCATTTTTAAAATAATCTAAATATTTAGTTGATGCTTGTCCGGAAAGGTATGTTCTCTGCAAAACTGCATTGCCCTCTGGTTCCAATTCCTTGGTGCAGCCATTCCAACAGAGTCGATTAATAAAAATGCTGAAATAGGAACTCTCTGCTGTAATAGGATCTGTAATAGTCATTGCATCAACACATTCAACATAGCCATTGCTTTTTTCACACTAAGAATCAACGTTTGCTAAAATTCCCTCACATTAAATTTTTCACAAACATTAGTACTGCTTAAATATCTGAAAACAAGAAATGGACATCTTGGTTAGAGCTGAAGTGTCTTGTGTTTGTTGGCCTTCAAGCTGTTCAAACTTTAAGGCCACAACACTTTTGTCTTTTAATGAGTTATTTTGTGTCTTTTGTCCTTCTGCAGATCAAAGAGACAAGAGGCAAGGACTGCTTTGGCTTTATGCTGAGATGCCCATTTCCAAATGTCACAACAGTGGCTCCACATTGAGCGAAGATCTTAACATACACCCACTGTGTCTTTGTGAGGTGTGTGTTTCCACAAATCTTTTGCAAGGTGTGTGTGAGAATATCAGTCTGCCACTGCAAGACCATTAGAGCCTTTGTGCTGTTCTGTGTGAGTCTTGTTTTCCGTTTTAGCATGAGAGTGAAGTGTCTGTGATTTTTGTTTTTTCCTCAGCTTAATGGGGAGGTATTGACAAGACTCCCATGATGTGGTTTGTCTCAATTTGAGACAGAGACAGGAGAAAGGGATTTATTGAGTCCCGCTTCTAAATAGAAGCAAAAAACTTGAAGAGATCATGAAACAAAGCTGGTAACTCTATAATCTGTTTTTCCATGCTCACTTTCAAAATGCCAACAGCTTTACATTTATTAAATACTCTGAGCTGATAACAAATCAAATCTATGAAGCCTGTTACTTTTAAATACGATAATACATTAATTCTACTTTATCCAAAGAGCTGCGGGAAGAGATTTTTCCAGCCTGGTCCCACTCCAACAGCATCATCTGCCGTCATTGTGTCAGGACCTGGAGTATCACAAATCAGTTCAGAACTTTAGCATCTGATGTCAACACAATGGTGAACATGTCATAATCTAAAAGCTAATGCGGTGGTTTTTTTTGTTTTTTTTTACAGGGGATCATGATCGTGTCTCAAATGTAACCAGGAAGCTTTGGTTCCTCAAACCAATCAGATTTAAGGCAGAAACATAAACAGGAAATCTACAACATGCTAAAGAGCAAACTGTGAAGAAATGGAAGACTGCACTCTCAACAACCAGTGATGGATTATTATGAATGAGATCTTTCAGGATATATCCACAGCCCAGAAAATATGCTTTTCGGCTTAACATCAGATATTGTTGTAAATGTACATACTTCCATACGAAGTAGCTAGATAATCGTGAACATTGCAGTTATGAAGGCATTCCCTGCAGCTGGCCTATCAATACCAGTAGCTGTGTTTACATGGACAAATATTTCTAAGCAGAGATGTCTGACGAGGTGTTTACATGGATGCTATGATCTGATCAGTTGTGTGTTTACATGACAGATACATTTAAGTGATCATTATGGTTTTGACATTGTGGCAAGTTCGGAAAAAGGAGAAAAAGAGAAAGTTTTTCTTTCATTGGAATATGAGCGAGATGGAACTTTGTGTGGTGCAATTAGAATGATTAGTAAAGATAATTTAAGATGTTGCGTTTTTGTCTGAGGGGGTTGGGGTCTTTTCTACACTCAGCATATCGGGAGTCCTGCATTCTGGTGTTTTTTTATCTGAGATCAGCTTTCTACTGGTAGAGTTAAAAAAAAAGCTGACAGTTGACAGAGCTTAAGTATCTTAATGACATACATTTTTCTCCTGATTCCCAGATCCACAGCACCAACTGTGCAAAGACTTTTAAGATATCCATTTGGAATTTAACCCTCTGTGACTTCTAGCCTTTCAATCTGAATACAAATTTGACTGCCGGTGTTCTGTCCTGTTTAAATGTCCTGTTTAAATGTTAAAGCTGGCACTATGAGTGTGAAAGACGGTACAGGGAATTACACCCAACCCCACCACTAATTCATGTGTTACACTGGAGGTAGAAATTGTGCCGGTTCCCGACATTTCCCAATGTCATTACATCACAGCTCTGTTTGTTGGAGTGTTATTCATCTATGACAAAAAACAAACAAACAAACATTTACCCCTAAAACTTTCTCTTTGGTTTTTCAGGGTGGTATGATTACACTAGAACAAACCCCATTATTAAAGGCAGATTTTGTACGTTTTAATGCAATTCTTCGGTGATTCCTCCCAACACCAGGTGGTAGTAATGAGCTTCTGTAACTTGTAGCATACTTTTTTATTGATTTATTGTTTTACCAGAAGCTGACTCTGGCGGTGATATCGGTCGCTTTGATGTGGCTTCATCAATGATTTCTATCAAATAAACTAGCAAAGGTTGATTAGTCTAAACGTCTCTGCAAGCTCGACTCTTCCTCTTCCACATGAAGACTGGCGAGGTGAATCATGTGAAACGCTGCCCAGAGTGCAGATAAATTGACTTATACTCACTTTACTGGTGGAAAAAAGGTACTACAAGTTTTCTGAACTTTAAAAAGTAAAAAAAAGGATCAATAAACTTGTCATTTAATAAATTTATCATTTTTTTGTTTAATAAATGTAACTTATCTTTTTACATGAATTAATATTGGAATCTGAATATCTAAGAATAGGAATATCTTACATATTCTGCCTTTAACAATTGAATTTAACTATTGATAAATATGTTTAAGTGTGTTTAGCCTTAAAGAATTATCTAAAAAAACAAACATTTTTTAGTAAAGAGTAACAACTGCCTATGTCAATACACTTGAATCTGTTTAGATTCAGCTTGTGAAAAAAATAAAGGGGTTTAGGAGAACAAGTTTCTACACAAATTCCTAATAAACTCAACCGTTACAGATTTACGATGTAGTTGGCACAGTCCAGTTCTGTTTTGCTGCCACTGTTTTTTCAAGTCTTTCTGAGACTCATTACATCACCAGATTACCAGGTGGTTCAAGAAAGTGCAGAATATCAGAATAAGTGTATACATGGTTATTTTTCCTTGGTCATCAGATTGTGAAAAGGATTAAACCTCCCATCTCAATGGGATACAAAATTTCCATTCAAACTTTTACATGACACATTTTTCTGATTCGACATATGATTGGATTAAAAGAGCTCCGTGTAAATACAGCTAATACACCAGTAATCATGAGTACAGCACCATCAATAAAAAAGAAAAAGAAGTATACACAGTTGTTATGTTCCTTTGAACGCTCATCAGAGCCAGTTTAAAAAAGGTTTCTACTGTGGTTTTCTTTAAAATCCCTTGATGGTAATCTCCACCAGCTCCTATACGCCTAAAGATAATTTGTTTGCAGAGTGCACGGACTTCTCAGGCTCAAATTCAGAGACAAATACTCTGTACTTGTGATAACTGAACTCAAAACCATCCATTTGTTCTGCTGCAACCACCAATAGATGGTATATAATGAAAAAAATAATCTTTTTTTTTTATTGTGATAAAGTGTGCATTAACAGATTAACAAAGGATGAATAGACGTGATACATTATACTAATACTTAGTCGAACAAATTAAACATGTATGCAGTTTTTAGAATAGCAAAATTACATGAAAAGGAAAATGGTCGCGAAACAAAGAAAAATAAATAACTAATTAATTAAGTAAATTTAGGGAGAAAAAAAAGAAGGGGGGGTTGAGTATACAATTTGATTAAATTAGATATAATGTCAAGGTAATGGTAATGATAATAACATCAACAATATCAATAATAGTAGCGGTGCTAACAACAACAATAATAACAATCAATAACAATAACAGTTATAATGGTGATGATAATTATCATGATGATATTACGAACAATTATAATAACTAATAATGATAGTAATAAAAAACAATGGTAATAATATAAATGATAATAACATAAAAGGTAGAAATAACAATAATAGTAACAATAAATAATCATCATCATTATTGTTAATACACTAATTGCAAAAGCCAGTCAAGACCCATAGGCGCGGATTATTTAGTTTGGGGTGGTCGACGTACCAACAAATGGCACCCCAGAGGCCCAACCCCACCACGGCACTCCAATACTAAAAAAAAAAAAAAAAAAAACCTAGTACCCAGCATTCCCAACAAGTTGCGCCCAACCTGTGTTTGAATGTGTTTTTGTTTTTTGTTTTTTTTTTCTCCTAAAATGTGAGATGCGATTAAAAGTGGGCCCAGTAGCTACATTTTGTCCCATTCTGGGTACGCAACCAAGCAGACGCATTGCCCTGTACACTCATCCAGCCCGAGACACCTGGCGCCCTGGGCCATCCCTATCCTTTTTTTTTCTTTTCTTTTTCTTTTCTTCCCTTTTTGAGTTTGTGCATATCAGTGTGATGCATTAAAATGAGAGTAACAAAAATAATCTACTAGTTGGTCTGGATGAGGTTGGTGAATGATTAAAAGAGTAAATTTGCACAATGTGACATGCATCAAAGATAACCAAGATGGAGATCATGTAGATTAAATCTTTTTATTTCTCAATATGCAAATTCTGAACTGTGTTTCCAAGGCTGATGAATGAATATGGCATATTTATGATATTGAACGCCTTCATGAGGCAGCGGGTGAGTTTCCATAAAAGCTCAACAAAGCTCTCATCAGAATGGCTTTTATCCCAGCGGAAAAGGCGAGCCCCCATCCATCGCCATGCCGCAGACAGAAAGGACAGACTCGGTTTATCATTGACAAATCTCAAACAAAGAAGAAAAGAAAAAAAAAATTGAGTTTTGGGCTGAAAAAAAAAAAATTAGCTGGCAGATTTTAAATTTATGCATTCATTTCTTTCAGTTCATTTCAAAAGGTGCTTCACTGGCGAGGAATAAAGAAGCACTTATTGCCAAAGCAAACACAATATGAGCAGGCGCAGATAGGAGCGATGGCAATGAGGCAGTAATAATGTCAATTTTTCACTGTGTCTCACTCGTTATTCTCTCCATCGTTGTGTGTTTCTTTCTATCCTGAGCTCAGTCTAACCTTCTTTCATCCGGTCTCAGTTTGTGTCATTTTCTTCTTTTCTTTTTTTCTTTTACTGGAGAAATATTTTCCTTCTGTCGCTCTAACATTGTGTTTTCTCCTGTTTTGTCGTTCATTTTATATTACTTTCTCATTTCCTTTTCTTCCAGTTTTTCTGACCCTTTAATTTTCCTTGTTTCCGTCTCTGTAATCATCCTCTGCTTGTTTTTCGCCTAATTTACATGCGCCTCTGTAGCCCTCGTCCCTCCCCTCCAGCTCTCATCAGTAGTTAGAAACTGGACAAAGAACAGAGAGGTCACTGAAGTCTGCTGGCTACACTTAATGAGCTCCGAAATATACACCCAAACCTACACACAATGCAGCCGATACACATTTTTACACAACATGTGCATTGTTCACTCGCATGTACGCACACAGTGTGTCTATTGGCTCTTGTTATCTGCTTTAGTGAGTGAATTCCTTTTACTTCCACTTCATTGGTAAAAGAGAGAGGGCATCAAAGTGCATGTTTGTGTCCAGCTACAAGCTGAAAGTAATTAGAAGTATAGACCGAGTCCACCGAGCATGGAGCGCAGGACTATATATAACGCGTAGAAGGCATTGTGTGAGTCTTCAACCTAAAGTTGCATCACATTTACATATCCGGTAATGAGTGTTTATTCCCTGTTATCAGATCATTTTCCTCCTTCTGTGTCAACTTTAACATAGATTTATACTGGATCCTGGTTTTTATGGTCATCTTTTTTGTGAAGATAATGGTTAAACAGAGGAGATACCTGATGAATTATGTAACAATTATTATTTTTAATAGATGATTATTTACCATGAACAATTAACGGTCTATGGTCACTTTCATGTTACGGTTACAGCTGAACACCAATTATAATATAACAACTTTCATTAAAATCCTTGGGGATGCCATCCCTTGTTGGGTTAAACAAACTAGAGATTGCTGTTTTTGAGATGCATTGTTTTCCTGATCATACTCACTGCTTATTTAATTTCTGATTAGGGGTGGGACTTAAACGCCTAAAAGTCCCACTCCGTACATCTTTTGAGCTATTTTAAAGCGTTCTCAGTGATCTTTAAATTATGATTATGCAGTTTCTAGCCCAAATCACAAAACATGTGCTATTTTCTAGGACTTTGTTTCTGCAGAGCGGCAGTAGCTCATTAGTAATTCTCCTCTGCGTTGTGGGCGGAGCCAGTGTTGCGGTAAATGATGAAAGCTAATACCAATATCTCACTTCTTAGCACTGCAACCCACTACAGCACATAGGTGTTGAT
>JAPMNP010726792.1:0-16589 GCA_029874935.1 Atherina boyeri
CCAAGCTTTAGGGTTTATTTGGTGTAATGACACTAATGTCCGGCTCCTCTGATGTCACGGCTCTGTCTCACTGGTTTATCACAGCGGTGATCCTCCCTGGATGGATTTGTGCATCCCAATACAGCGCAAAAGTTTTTATTGCTACAGTCGGTTCCTCACTGTCACAGCGTGCTGCTCGCTGTAGCGCCCGCCGCCCAAAACAGAGGCATTGACAATGGTTGCTAAGAAACGTCGTCGTAAAGGCGTGGCCAGGGAGGGAGCTGTGAATGAAGTAGGCTGGTCTGGTGCATGTGCTTTATTCAAAAACTCACTAACGGTCTCTGCTTACTGTGATGCCACGAAAATCGTCTGTACAACCTTTAATGCAGAGTTTTAAGGTCTGAAAGTTATGGAATGCATGTTCAAACAATTAAATGTACAGTGTCTCTATAGAAATGCAAATCACTTTAAGAACACAGTTTGTTGCATCATAAGAAAAATACTGCAGGAATATCTAACTTAGATGTGTCACATGCTGGTCCATGATGTCCTTTCCTCACCCCATTACTCCCACCCTGTCTCACCCTCCACTGGAACCTCCCCCACCCATCTGTCTCTCATCCCTCTCTCACCCCCTTCCCATCTTTCTATCATCTCTCTCTCGTTCAGCCTCTCATCACTTGTTCATAACTTCACGGCACTGATTAGCCAGAGTCACAGTTTCCATCAAAGAGACCAAGAGTGGATATTTTTAGGCACAGTCATGTTCTGAGAAGCCTTTCCATTGAAAGTAAACCATGTCTAAACATTAATGACACATTACACTAGAATTGGGCAAGAGGTAAGTCTCCCCTTCCCCTATCTCATCTCTTATTCTCTTTCAAGAGTTACTTTCACAATGACTGCACAGTAACTACATGGATGTACCCCCCACCACCTTCACTGCCCCCTTGCTGTCCTCTGGATCTGTGTCAAACAAGAGAGCAGATTGGGAGTGGGCATGGGTGCGTGCCAAAGTATTCTGGGAAGGGCTCCAAAGAACATATTTGTTGAGTGGAGAAGAAAGCGGAAATGGCCTGGTGGCTGAAGTGAGGCGCGGTTGGAAAAGCTGGCTGAAGCAGGGGTGAGAGGGAAATTGAGTCACTGGGTAAAACTGAGGTAGACATGGTTTCTCTTGAGCAAGTAATGACTCACCACTTACAAACAGAGGATTATAATTCAAGACAAAACAAAGATTCTTTTAGTTTTTCAATTAATATCTAATTGAATATAAATAAGCGGAAGACTTCATTGTCTGATTTGGAGTAACTAAATTGGGCTTGTGTTTTCAAGTTTGAAGTATTAAAGGTATTCCAGATGGATGTAATTAACAGAGTAGAAGTGCTAGTCAATGCAAAATGTACACAAAATTTGAAAGAAGTCGAGCAAAAACAGTTGCCAAAGAGGAGAGTATAAGCACATGACCTGTACAGCCAATCAGACAAGCTCAACTTGTGTGTTTCAAATCTTTTCAAATCCAATGCTATAATAGTTATCAGCATTTTCAAGTGCAAATACTAAAAAAATGGAACTCTTTATGACTTTTTTTTGACCCCTTATAGGATGCTCTTGATGTGAGATCATGGTTAAGGATGGTTTCCACCAATAAACATAGTACATGCTATAGTTTGTCAAATCATGAAATCAACTGATGGCCATGGTCAAACAAAACTCCAGAAATAATAAGAAAAGCAAAATCATTAAAAGAATTTAGGATGCCTTTCTATAGATATATAAACATGTATGTGGCTTTGATGCTTCAGTCCTTAATTATCAAGCAGAAAAAAATCAATATGACAATTGTAAAATATCTCAAATATTTTCAAATTTCTGTTTGTTTAGCTACATCTATCATCAGAGCAGTGTTTGTGATTTTGACCCTCAAAAAAGGGGTTCCCAATCCAAATAATTTACCTGTTGATATGGCATAGATGTGTGCGTGTGTTATGTGTTATAGGGTTGGACTGTGACATGCCATACTTCAGTGCCAGAGGTTTTGTAGGGTCAGTGCTACTTTACACACCTCCTGGAAAATGGCTGGCACTTGAAAAAAAAAGCCATCTTATGAAAATCACATTCTGCATTCTGTGGCCTTTGAACATAATTCTAAACACACATATAGATCAAGCGGTAAAAAAACAGTGAAAATTGAAGTCTATGCAGAAGTCCCAAAAATTGAAGTTCACCCCTCCTCCGTTGGGCGCTGGCTCCAAAATGGAGTCAATCCCCATCGGCTCCCATGTTAAAAAGGCCAACTTTTTAACACAGCAGAAACAAACATGAGCCTGCCTACAAAAACATTTTAGGTTTAATAGGTCAAGTTTACCTTCACAACAACTGTGTGTGTGTTTTTATTAATAAGTCTTTTATTTTTCATGTTATTTAATTTGAAATAACCAGAATTAGGGGCACATCCGTTTGAATGACAGGAGACAAATGAGGCTGTAAGGGCTAGTTCTGGTAGTTGGCGGCAAGCTCCCGCTTAAAAAATTTGCTGCAGCGATATCGGGCGGCAAGGAGAGGAAGAGGGGAAGCACAACTAACAGGTTTTTAGCCGGGTAACACTCACACCTTATCCCACCTACCTTAGCTTCGGGTTAGCTCTTAGGCCTTGGTCACATGGGTTTTATCCAAATGAACTAGGCCGGCCGATCCGGATCGTCGCCACACGGGTCCGAAGACTCTTTGCGGTCAGATGAGGTTTTGTTAACCTGGCCCAAGCCCAGAATCTACGTGACGCAAGTGAAAAGCGCCCAAGTCACTAAAGTTTAGCTGGTGGCGCTAATGCTAATGTCAGTGACAACTACTTTTACGTTCCTGTTCATGTTTACTTTGCTAACTTTACCCGCCGACAGCATGGATCATGCACTTTCGGTCAACCTGTTGATTATTTCACCAACAATTGATTTCTTTGCAATTAACGGAGAGTCGAGGTTTACAGGAGAGTAGAATTCAAAAGTAGGTTATGCCAGAAAGAGACGTGTTGCGGTACTGTGTTTTGTTGTGAACAATTGTCAATAAAGATAGCTTTCGAAAAAAATTAAAAAAGAGAGATGCGTGCGGAAATTCCTGTTGATGCAGTGGTAAATGAATAATGTTTTTCTGGCTCAACTGGGGAACATGTCAACAAAGAGTTAAAACAATATTATCATCCTTTACCCTGAAAATAACCGAGGGTACTGTGGCGCACAGTAGCACGTCACCATCACCTTTTTTACCTTTCCCCCCTCCACCACCTCGCCCCCACTCATCAGGGCTTTGAATCGGGAAGCCGACCTATTTCAACCCGGCCCAAGCCTACTTGGCCAGCAACCGGGCCGGGCCATTTGCCACGGTCACATGACGCATAAAGCCCAGATCTGATCCCTTATTAGGGCTTGAGCCCACTTTAACCGGGCTTTTATTCTTCATGTGACCGCAGCATTAGCTAAAGGAAGCTCAGATTTTGATAAGTGTTAATTATCCGCCTCTCTCTCAGCTCTCACTTTTTGCCAATTTTTACATATTTTCTTGGTGTGACAAGACATGTGTACCAAGATGGTGACAGTGTGAACCGCCCACCGAGCTTCACCTCAGCCTACGGGTGACGTTATGAAGGCTCCGTCCATTTTTTTTTAAACAGTCAATGGTAAATGGACTGTACTTATATAGCATATAGAGCTTTTATCCAAAGCGCTTTTACTACATGTCATCATTCACCCATTCACACACACATTCACACCCAGATAGGCACATCAGGGGGCAGTTTGGGGTTCAGTGTCTTGCCCAAGGACACTTCGGCATATAGTCTGGGGAAGCCTGGGAATGAAACGACCCCCGACCCTCCGGTTGGTAGACGACTGCTCTTACCTTGAGCCACAGCCGCCCCAATGGGTAATATACGTATTATTAACTGTGCTGTTATTTAGTGGCACTCTTGTTTAGATATATCAGTTCAAAGCCATGATGAATGTAGTGACTTAACTCTTGACCTGACAAATAAATCCAAAGTGAATATGTAAATATCATCAAAACTTGTTAAAGTTTCCATTAAATTGAATGGGAAAGCGTGTCCAAACTTTCGACTGTCTGGCACTATACACATGTGATGTCAGTCTATGATGTTATTTAAAAGAGCTATCTGATCACAACACTATAGCCTGTATGACATACTTAAAAAATCCTGAAAAGAATGTTTTAAATCTATGTCTCCAAATGCTGTTGCTGCTTGTCTCTGAACACCATGAGTGTTCACACATTTTGCAAGGTCAGGAAAGTAACATCACTCAGATTGTTGAGTCCTTGTGGGATCAGGCTTTCTCTGGCTTTTTTCTCTTCTTTTTGCACAAACACACAAAAGCATAAACAGAGAGTTTATATTATGCAAAAGATGCACAAATATAACATAGAGATGCATTCACACAAAGGCAGGCAGACAGAACTCATAAATGCCCTCACACACTTGAATGTGTTAAAAAGAGGCATATGTACAAATGTTAACTCCCCACACAACTCACACACACATACATAACTCTCACATCACACGCATGCACATACTATGTACACTAGTTGGCATGCAGGGGTCATGCATAGCACATAAACTGGAAGCGGCACCTTCATGTAAATTCTTCCCTCTTGACAACTGAGCATTCTCATAAGCTCCAGTAGTCAGCTGTCTATTGCATTCTCCAAGGGGCAGGCATGACATTATGTTAATTCAGGGGGCCTCAAAGATGTGTGTGAGTGACTTTGTGACTTAATATGAGAAGGTGATGGAACCTAGACGCATGTGTGTTTTAAAAGCAAGGACATATGCCAACATCTGTAAGGATATCACTGTAAATGTAAATGAATAAATAAGCAATGCTCACTACCTAAATTCAGAATACAAAGGTGGACTTTTGATATCCAATTACAAATCTGCACTTCTCCTTGAAATTCTGAGCGTATCATCCATTTGCATCATTCTATGTAGCCCTCAAATAGATGTGCAAAGTGGATCAATCCCTGTTGAATGTTTATCCAGGGAGGTGGATTACAGCAAAACAGACATCTCTGTGTCACAGCACAGGACTCTATACCCCCCTAAGCCTGGCATTTCCTGCCTTGAGAGTCGTAATTAACAGCGTGCTGGACAGCGTCAGACTTTGAATCCCCCAGGCCTTTCTGTGGCTTTTGTTAAACCATATGACAAGAGACTACAGGAGAAGATAACAGAACGGCTCCCTGACAAAAACTAAAGCTAACACAGACATGCATATGGATAACAAATAAGAGATATTCTTTGAGGGAAAAAAAGAAAGAAAGAAAAAAACAACGGCACACAACTGTTTCAGAGTATTTCAATGACTTAGGACACTCACCTGCCACTACAAACCACCACACACACACACACACACATGCTCTAGGTCACCAAGGGGTTATAGACATGTTTCGGGCCTTTTCAGTCACTAAAGCTCCACTTCTTACCCTTTGCACAAAACAGAAAGAGTCATACTGTGCCTCACAAAGGAGGGCAACAATTAGTCTGTATGTAAACAAGTCCATCAGTTACAGCCCCCTGTTCCCGCCTCAGTGCTTATATTGCACCGCCCAGCCCAAGAGGGGGTGCTTTGTAAGAGAAGGTGGAGATTGTCAGACCACTTAAGTTCCACTTAAGAAGGCAGAAAGAATGGTAGTGAAGTAGAGATGTATGAGTTAACAGGAGTACTTCAAATTGAATTAAAACCAAAATAAATGTTCAAATTCTCAGGTGGAACACTGATGCAAAACACCTACGTTTACAACAGTTGCAATCCTTGCAGTAGAGTCAGGATGGAATAATAAATTTCCCTCTTTAATAAATGAGCAGCTGAGCAGAAAAATGCTTGATTTCTGACAAGTCTTTATCGTCCTGTTGAAAAGTCGGTGGCAGGTAGTGAGAAGAAGAGATTAAGTTAAAGCAGGGACAAAGGCCTCGTCCATCAGAAGGCTATGATTTTTTTTTTACCCCCATCCTTGTGTGGGTTAGGTGACCAAGCTTTTAACATGTGTGTCTTCATTCTTGTGTCTTTGGATAATATGTGTGTCTGCAGAGCTGTCTGAATCTGTATAAATGTGTATGTGCTGAAGTCGGAGCGCAGGGTGGTGGGTTCAGGGGAAGAGTAAGGTAATCCTTTAAGTGGAAAACTTTAACTCTTTCAGAAAGTAAACAGCCAAGCAGTTGAGGGAGTATTGTTGTTGGGTAGTGTTACTGAAATGCAAGAGTACCCTGAGGCACTGTGTATGAGTGACTTGGTGAAGCTAAGTATATGTGTGCAGCTGGGAGTGGTTTTGTGTGTGTGTAAGTGCGTGTGAACCTTTAAGCCATGTGTCATGCTGGCCGCAGCCTTGAGCTGCACTGTGGCAGGGAAAAAGAGAGCAGATGCCTCTTCACTGGGGTGCATCGGGCCACCAAATCGGAAATATCACTGATCAAGTCCCAATTCAATTACAGGCCACCAACTGATGCATAACAGAATCTGTTTGTGTGCGCATGATTGGGTGTGTCCTTGACTTTGTATGTGTGTGTCTGAGACGTGTGTGTGTTATGTATGTGCGGGCATGCGTAGCTGCGGTCTTAGTATTCCAGGGTTTAGGGGGAAGAAGGATGACCTCGCACAGCTGACGGTCAGTCATGCAGGACAGAACTACACAATAACACTCTTGTTAACCAGGACATGGCATACCTCCCACCTGTTACCCCCCAAACCACACACAGGCAGGCACATCCATGCATATGAACAGAAATACATAAAAAACACACCCACAGAGACACACACACTCACTAGACTCTTTTTTTGGACGCATACGCAAGCTGAAGAAATGTTTTAAACAACATAAAGCATGCTTCTTTTGCAGGCTCATTTGAGTCGGCTTCTTACTTCATTTAGTCAGACGGCTATTTATCTCCAGAGATGTCAGAGAGTTACTCATCACTTAGCTCACTTCCTGTCTGTCTTCTGAAGCACTATAAACAGGTTTCTCAAATGGACATGTTTAGTCTGAACCTGGCCTTGTTGTAGAGGAGAACAGTGGAGAGGGTTTGTGGAAATATGAGAAACTTACACACCAGAGGGGAAATAAACAAGAACAGAACTTTCGCCTAACCCATGTTACTACATATACATCCATGCATACAAAAAAACAAACATAATCCACCATCCATAGACAATGTTTTATTACTATCTCAATCAAATGTAGCAGTTGATGAATGCAACAAATGCAATTTTTTTCTTTTTTCAAAAACCTTAACAATGTATCTAAATAATGAAATCCCATACATATATCTCAAATATACTTTCAAACATGCATAAGTCAATACCCTGCATTTAACTGTCTTGTACGTTGTTGCTTCTAAGATGTTTGTTAATAAACTTTAATTTCAATAAGGGTTAATGAATATTCAAAGGATAAGATTTGTTTGCAAGTATGTGACTGAACAAGTGACACATGTATAAGAGTCTGTGTATACTGTATGTGTGTCTCAATGGTTTCTGTTGTCCACTGTCGATGAAAAACAACATATCACTTTAAAACTCTTGAACTATAACGAAGCAACTTTTGAAAAAAAAAGAAAAGTTTACTTTACTGTACATAGAGGGGGGGGGTGTCACAAATGCATAAAACTTGTTTGGAGTCAAACTTGATCACATTAATCATTCCACAGTTGCGTTGCATTATGTATTTGTTCTGTCTTAAAGTATATTCAACTCTTCTCTTTGTTTAGACAGCTCAGCTATGGGAAACATGGTGTAGACCAAAACTACACAACTTAGAGATTTAGTGGGTGGGTGAGTGAGTCTTTCAGTCTGCCAGGCATAAGACACAATAAAGGATTCTAAATAAATATGGATTAAATGAGTTACGTGGTTACTAAGTTTAGTAGAAAAGTAAGCCTTCAATTAGGAGAAAAAGACCCCACCTTACATTTTGAGATTTATTTACTGATGATGATAATGAAAATAAAAGTGCATTTTTCTTACTACTGAAAGAAGAAAATGAAACATGGAACTTCACCTTGAAAATTGAGAAACTTGGAGCTGAGTTAGGGATCAAGCAAGAAAAGAGATAACAGGTGAATGTGTTTGTGTGTGGCGAGTTGAGGCGCAGGGGCGAGAAATGAGGGCCAAGCGAAAACAGATTCACAATGCCAGCCCAACTTCCAAAAGTGTGAAAATCTCTATAAACCCATCAGCTCCAATAACAAGCAAGACTGAATAGATGAGAAACAGAGGAGGCGGAGGGAGAGGCAGAGCAGAGCCACAGAATAAACTGGCCTCCCCCATTCACTTTTAAATTTCCTCCACAGTCCCTTGCACACTGTTAATTACTGGCCAGGCATTCCCCTGCCACCTTTCCACACATAACAAGCGCCCTATCCAGACCCACCGCTGGAATATGCCTGCAGCCTGAGGATCAAGACCAATTATGGCCCTAAGCTGGACCTATTTCTGTGTAGCCCAAGAGGGGGGCAAGGAGGGAGGGGGGTGTTAAACAGGCAGAGGGGAGCAAAGGTGGTGGAGGTGTTATTTTTCCCACAACATAAATGCGTTTGTTTATTTCCATGTTGCTTGCTGTCTTGACTGTTAACTAAGGAAAATAACAAAATATAAATCTGCAAACTGACAATACATAAAACATAAAGAGGCTAGAAAATGGATACACACTTTTATTCACACACAATCAAACTAAGATGCATACAAACAATGATTATGCATAGGAGACAGCCTCCAAAAAAATTAAGAATGATGGAAAATCAATGAGAAATGCAGGTATGATAAATAGAAGCACAGAGAGAGTGAGATGAGAGTAAAAAGGGAAAGTCAAAGATTATATTGAGCAAGAAAAAAAAAAACTTAATGAAAATGTTGATTTTCTTTTTCCAGATAGTCAACAACACATACAGATGCAGACAGAAGCAAATTTAGGGGTGGAAAAACCACATCGAATATATGGATGGATGCACATATGCACACCAACAAGCCCACACATAAACAAACACACACACACACGCACTTTCGAATTACTGCGCTGCAAAGCCATTAGTTTCATATATAAGCAGACCTGCTGATGAAAGCTCATAAAGGCGGCTATGTAAATAAAACAAATGAAAAGCCAGAGCTCAGAGGTGAGAAGGAGAGGAAAAAAAGAGACCCTTAGGGGTTTATTGTTTGTGAAAGGCTGCTCCATTTACTCTCACCACTGGAGAAGTGAGTGGTGCCATCATGGGCACATTACTTCACATCTTCTAATGGCAGAAAAACAGCACATCCCACATCAGTCTCACAGCTCAGTGAACAGAAAAAGGTGAGGGAAATAATATGTGGGTGGGAACCACACATGCAGCGAGGTTGTGACCCTCTCACATGCTGTGCACAAGGCAGGCACAAAAAGATACACACATACGCAATAATGTCTCAGCTATTACATGTCTTATCAGAAGGATTTTCCGCATGAGGACAAAGAGGTGAAAGGTTGTGGCTTGGCCACGCTCTTCTCATACTATGTAGTAGCGGAAACATCACGCGGTAACGAACAAGTTCAGGCCTAATGGAGGAAAATGTGACCTTCTTGTACCAACAACTTAAAAGACAGGTAATCTTTCTGTCTGTCAAGTTTTATTCCGTTTTACTCTGACACTTAATAATCCCTGATTTAATGCAAAGAGCCACTAAAATGGCCTTTTTCAGTAAGTATGATGATTTGCACAGATGCAAACAAGATTTTGTCTTTAGCTGTGTGGAAAAATTTGACCATGGTGAAAAAAATGGGTTAGCTAAAGGAGCAATAAACATTTTATGTTTACTTACACTTATTATACAAGTAAAAATGTATGTTATAAGAGCTACTTATAAACAATTTCAAAGCAGGTGCTGAATGAAAGAATCTCATGTTTAATTTAAATTTCACTCCATACTAAACTTCTAACATTCTACAGATTTACAGAAATCACCCACAGCATGGGTTGGGTGAAAAGTCAAATATCACATAAAAATGATTTAGTACCCTGCTTGTAACAGTGTACTTTAACTCTAAACTGCAGCTTTAGCATAAAAGGGTCTAAGAATCCCAAAACATACACATTCAGAGGATAATCTATCCCTAAGTTATGACTTCCATCATATATGTGTGCCTAACATGAAATTAAAAACGGGATCAATGTTTTTCTGTTGCCATTATGTTTTCAACATATAGTGTTACCTTCTCTTAAAGTCCATCTGTCATGTTTAAGTGGGTGTTGAGAGACCCTACACCCGGGGCTTTATGACTTCATGTTAGTAAGGAGCCAGAATAGGACATGCTTTCATCACTGAGTCAATTCATTTGAGTGCCCAGGGATCGAGGGGTTAAAAGTGATGCAAAGATTCCTAACATCAGTGATAGCCATATTCCCTCTTCCAACATTTAATTGAGTTATGAAAAATAATAAATACATACATAAGTGAGCTAAATCATTTGGTAAGTGAGAAGAAAAGCCAATAATCTGTGACTATATCTGATATGATGATCTCAGTGAATTCCTGGCAGGTGAATAGAGCAGATCCAGCAATCGGAGGGAGAGCAGCACACAATGAGAAAAATGGCTTTTTGTACTTCCTGTGACATGACCGTGCTTCCCATGGTGTGGCATTTAGCATAAACAGATGAGCTAATCTGAGCTGTGGATAAGGCACCTGCCTCATTCCACTAAATAAATAAGCCCTGTATCCCAATCCTCCTCCCTCTGTGCCTCTCTCTACACTCCCATCCCTCCATCTCCTGCTGTGCCTCTCTTCTCCATTTATTTCTCCTCCTCTCCATCAGTCGGGTAGATGGAAAGAGGGAACGAGGGAGAGTAAAAGTGGAAAAAATAGAAAAGGGCTCATATCATCGCTGGGCCAAAGGTGAGTCGCCTGGGGAGGCAGCGGGAATGAAATTCTCCCAGTCCCATTTTACCAGCCATTCAAAGCACATTACTCTGGAGAAGGGGAAACTTATAAAGCCCCTGCACTTGAACACATTTCTGTGTGTTTACGGGAGACAGAGAGTGGCTGCTTCACACATGGCTCAGTAATAGATTCCCAATTTAGGTTCACTTCTCTTCTCTCTTTCCCTTTTGTCTTTTGGTCTCTCACTTTTGCTTTATCAACCTCACCACCCCCATCCTGTATTCCTATTCTCCCTCTATATACAACCATTTCACTGCACGTCTGCTGGCCTCCTTCCAGCTTTGATGGCTGTACCACACCACTTGAGAAAGGAATATTATGAGAGCTGTTTGTTTGTGTCTGCCCCTGCAGACTCTGCAAATTGTTTCACTGAAGAGGGCTGATGGAGTTGATGACATAACTGTCATCTTCATAAACTGATAGTTTTACTGTTACTGTAGTGAGCTGCTGGTATGAAGTTTGTTACAAAGTGGGGCCTGTTCATTAGAGAAGTAAGAAATAAGAAATGGCCATCAACTTAAAGTCTTTGAAAAAGCATATAAAGACTGAAGGTGGTCATTTCAGGATTGATATAAGGTAGTGCTAGTCATTTCATGAATAGAAAAAAAATCTACTTCCTTTCATTTGGCCCACATTGTTCTTTTGATGTAGCCATGTTGTAGGCAACTAAATTACCGTTTGATTGAGGGCATCTTTTTGAACACATTTATTTTAATCTTTGAAAACACGTGTTAGGATGTTGTCACTATAAATAATATAGAAAAAATACCAAGGTTGGGTGAGCAACCCGCTTGCAATGTTTGCTTAATTAACTTATCTTTAAGGTATAATAGTGATAAAACTCCTTATGGTAATAGTAGACTGTTTTTGGCATTGATGGGACTATAAGAAATATAAAAGTGATTTTTACATCCAGTGTTATGTACTGGATTGACTCAGGTATGCTGAGGCTTTGCTTTATATTTTATTGACACAGATAAGTTTGACTAAAAGTGGACTAATTATCATATTACACTTCTATTGCATGAAGCTGCTCACAGGCTATGATTAACCCCTGTACCTCTCCTAGTTTAACAGCTGAGCGGTCATTGGATATTATATCAACATCTTAATTAGGTTACTATGTTACATTCTTCTGGATTCTTATAGGTTGCTTGAGGAAAAAGGTATACCATAAATGCCTTTTTTATGACTATATATTTCTCATTTAACTAATTGAGTATAATTGAGTTACACATATCCTGAAGTTTTATCAGCTCCATTGTGAAAACTAATGTGAAGAGAGGTCAGATCAAGTCTCACTCAACTAGAAAACGTATGATATATATATTGAGGGCTTAGGATCAAAAGGGCATAAGTGGCTTTTCACCACAATTTCACTTGGATCCCTCTGGCTCTCACACCCCAGTATATATGCTCTACATGTATTTCTAATTTGATTCAACTAATCCCAATTATTCTTTTGTCATACATTCATGTAATTCTACTGAAAATCAAATAGTTATAAGGTTAGATTTAACTCCAAGCTATGTTTTACAGCAGACAAAGACAGAACATGAACTGAATAAGAAATAAACATCTCAGTGTCTTGTCAGAAGCTGTTTCAGGCAGAGAAGAATAGACATCAGTGAATGTCTTTGGAAGCCAGCCGTTTAGAGAGTACGACAGGCTGCCCATCAGTGACAGGCCTCCGGCCAGTGTAAAGTGGAAGAAACAATCAGAGCTGGCAGGTGAGACCTGGCCTGGAGTCAGATCATACAAGTCCAGCTGGGGCTTACACGTCTGCAGACAACAGCACAATGCAGGTGGCCTGACACAGATGTAAATATGACCTGCCACTGATGGGCTCTGAGTGAATCTGGCTTGATTCAAATCAAGATTTATTTGCATTGAGAGGTATCCCAAAATGGAATGTCGTCAAATGCTTACTGTATGGGCCCAAAATCGTCACAGATCTCATAGAGCTCCAAAAAACATTGAAAATTGTGTTCACCTTACTATTCTAAGCTTGCAGTAACAGATGAAATATGGAAGACTTCATGACTGAAACTTGAAATTTTGTATAACATTAATCATTAAATATTAAGGGATCATCACCTCAACTCCTTTTCATAATCCCCTCAACCAGCTGATCTTTTTTTTTGCGCTTTAATTTCCTTTTAGTTTTTCAAGGTACAGGGTACAAGAAGGGCCTGTACCCCTTTTTTTCTAGAGACCATAAGGGTGTATTTTAATCAACATCATGTGCAAATGAAATGTCACGCCCTTTAATGTGCGAGCACCGTGGGAAATGTCGATAGAAATGTCAAGTGTTTGCAGGGATATGGGACCAGAGGGGTTGATGTCATCCATGGTACAGTAAACTGAGGGGCTACTGGGCATTCCCAACCTTAATACTGAAGGCAGCAGAGTGAAGTTAGAGCTAGATTCATAACTGCAGCATTTGTGCGAGCAGATAGATGTCAATAAATGACTTGAATTATGTTAATACCAAAGTGGGTCACACCGATGCTTTGTGCTTGCATAATAGATATCTGTGAAAGAGATGAAATTCATTCTCCTCATAAACATACTGTTTATTTGCTATTTGATAATTTTTTTTACAAACTAATCAGTGACTTTATATGTGGAACAGTTAAGGAGGAATACATACTCAGGTTTTGGTTTGCAGTCCAAGAACACAAAACCCTCCAAAAGAAGCACGCCTGCCATAATACCATTGATGTATTAAAAAATCAGTTACTGTCAATAGATTTGTTCATTTATTCTGTACATATGCGTAAATGTATTCCAGTATTCCTATCATCACATTTATTAAAATGACTCCAAAATAACTAAAGGTAAACATCCTGCATGTTCACTTTGAAAAAGGCAATCAGCTTTCTAAATAATTTCTTTCATTAACTGATCAAAGCAGATTTAGGTAAGAGGCCTTTCTCTCCTGCTCTTTGCCAAACAAAGGGTTGAAATTTGCTGGTCTTAAAGTGGAGAGAGATTATTTTGCCTTGCAGATATAATGGTCTACCTGTCAGTGGGAGTTAGGGATGACGCCCTATCTCTGACAGGTGCACTATCAACCAGCCTAAAATTCAATATTTCTCAGTCGAAAATTAAACTATAGGAAAAATAAGGACATGGAGTGTGCACCCACCAGGAAAGACATGGCTGCTCATTTCTTGCTGACGACATAATTCTACCACCAGAGAGAATAAGAAGGAGAGAGACAGAGATGGTGTCTGGGCATGTAACTATACAGACAGATTGTGCAGTGTATAAGTATGGTATGCTATAGTGCAGGGGACCTGGGCTCAGACTCAAATTAACCGTGTGGCAGACTGGACTGTCAACTGCAATTACCTGCCTTGCACTTTCTGGACCATCTTGGTAATTTATTTCCTCTTTCTCCTCCCTCCAAGTCTTCCTCTCCCTGTCCCCCACACGCTCAATGTTCCCTCTTTCTAAATATCACTGGTGAATGTAAACAGGCCTTGGCCACCTCCCTCCAACTTGGAGGGCTTGATAATGAGAGTCTTTCCTGGTATATTTAGAGGCTATTTTAGGTGAAAAGAAGTGCCTGACCCTCTGCTCTGTTTCAGTTGCACTACTGTCCACCCTCTCTACCACATTATAAGACAATTATCTCAGTCTAGCCAGACTGGGCAAGGGGCTTTAGTTGAATAGCTAGTGACTATTATAGATTGTTTTTATTTATTTTAATCTTTTTATTAAATTACAAATTAAAAGGATGTGATGTGCAGTTCAGAATGTCAGCAGGCTTTATATGTGTGAAAATGTATTTGTGAGTGCAAGTTCATGATTTTAGGTCTTAATCTAATTTACTACGTTTATATAAGAATAAGGCTGTCACAGTATCAGATTTTTAGTGGATGATAATTAAAAAAAAACATTTGATTTCTACAATATAAATGTTGTAAAAGCAACAGTCTTGCCATCAGTTAAACTGATCCAAAACTTTATTGACAATGTGTTTTGTATCTTTTTAGGCATTTTAGGAGGTGTAGAGATGCATTTACATGTTATTATCATGCCACATATTTTATTAATATGGTATTTCCTAAATTTATATAATTTAAAACCCTACTTAGAGCACATTTTTCTTAGATGGGGTGTCATGGTCAAAAAAAAAAAAAAGAAACCCNACGACTCTGTGGCTGTTATGGCAATTTATCAGCTCCAGCTCCAATCAGCATTGGAATAAACATGATATCTAGGTAGATAAGCTCATGTTCACTGTGTGCTGGAATTAAGTCTGCAAAGTTGACTAAAAGTTTCAAAAACAGACATTTAATGACTTAAGTGTGTCACATGGAAGGTTTGAAACAAATAAGAGCAAACCCACTTAAAAAATAAAATAAATAATTGAAGAAAAAGATAGAGAAAAGGATAAAGGAAGCCATGACAGATCCATTTTGTGTACCCCGGTGTTCTTGCCCACACTCTAAATAGATGTGGCTCCCACAGCTGCAGTAAAATATAAAATATAATTTTCTCAGAAATGTATGCTTGTAATCCTCTTTATCCCCAAGAAAAGTTGAATGTCATTCGTATACCTGTTATACTAGTATTTAGGTTTATATCTAGGAGCAAGAATTAGAGTGTATGGTACGAACACTCTGAGGGGAATCATGCTGCTTCTGCCAGTGGCCAAGGATTTAGTGACCTTGTTTTAGCTGCTGTACTGGCGTTTATAAACTGGTAAATACCTGCTCATTTTTGTGTATAATGATGATTATCAAAGGTTTGTACATGTGGACACACACCAGGGGTGTCAAACTCCTGTCCTTGAGCGCAGCTATCTTGCAGGTTTTTATTGTTTCCCAGATCCAACAAATATGAGTCAAATTATATGAATCCAACAGCTTCTTGTCAACTTCTTCACAATGATCCATTAATTTCAGTCAGGTGTGTTGGAGTAGGGAAACAACAAAAACTTGCCGGGCAGCAGCCCTTGTGAACTGGATTTTGACACCCGTGATATACACTCTTACCCCTAGCCTACATAATTTTAAAAACACGTGAGGCAGCAGTAACAAACAAGACCTTCCACATGTTAAGAGGGTAGCAGGCATGTTAGGCCTACTGCGCACAAACTTCAAATTCTTGGTCATTTGCAATCTTTCATAAAGGATCATAACCGTGTCTAAGGCCCTGTTTACATGGCAACGCTGAGGCAGTAAAACACAAGACGTTTTTTGCGTTCTCACCTTTCGTTTACGTTTAACAGAGTTTTAAGGAGGCTTCCAGAGTGAAATTTCCTGACATCCTAAGGTGAATCCAGACAGTGTAAACAGGAGCTGGACTCTACAAGGACAATAATGACACCTTTCTCATCATTGTGCACTTGCATTCTCAGTCCAGTCTTATGAGGATGTTGTGGTGCACACCTGGTTGGGTGTGTTGTTGCAAAGTTTCATTGCCTACCAGAGACCTGGCATGCACACAACATTGTTTTTGACATCCCATTTGGGTTTTACCCTGCACAGACGGTGTAAGTGTAAGTACATTTTTTTCCAACCCACAAAGGAAAAAGTTTTGCATTTTGCATGGAAACGTAATAATAATAATAATAATAATAATAATAATAATAATAATAATAATAATAATAATAATAATAATAATAAT
>JAPMNP010726797.1:8224-31325 GCA_029874935.1 Atherina boyeri
CTGTGGAGCCATGGCTATGATGTAGCAAGCTACGGTTGCCAACTGTAGTGTTGCATTGTTCTTGGTATTTTGGGGGGTTGGGGGAAAGACAGAAACTGCATTGACATTCCCCTTCCTCTTTCTCCCCTCTCTCATCCGAGCAGGTGCAGCTTACTGCCTGCTGTCAAGTTCCGCCCTGCTCTTCCGTGAAAACGCTCACACTCTAACCTACGTACACAATTGCATGCAAAAGTTTGGGTGCAAATGGTCAAAATTTCTGTTACTGTGCGGTTTTAAAATAAATGGATGATGAACTGATCTCCAAATGGCATTGGTAATATTAGTAATACTTGAAGTTACAGTGATAATCTCGCTATTGTTTTAAGTAAGATAATTATGTTATTTTATCTGCATTTTTTTCATTAATCCACTCCTCCGATTTGAAAACAAGTTATAAGAATATATGATATCTGATATTGTACAGTTTCAGTGGAGGAAAAAAAGGAAAATTGCAATATTCAAATGAGATTTAAGATCTTAGATAATCTTCCCTTCCGCTCTCCCCCCTTAATCTTTTTAGTTTCTCTAAACTGAAGTCTATAGCAGTGATATAGCACTGGGAAAATTATAACTAATGAACTGATCCACATAAAGGAAGATTAGAGGTTTGTCATTGTCATAATATTCAAGAAAATAATACATATTCAGCTAGGAAGCACAGTGGTTCATGGATCATGCTATGAGCTTACATTTTAGCCAATGGCGTAGGAGCATTTGACTGTGAGAGGAAAGAATATAATCACATAAATACCAGGAAATCCTGAAATCACACATCTGTAAAAGATGAAAATGAAAAGTGAATAACTACAAGAAAACAATTATCTAAATGAGCCTCCAAAGTGCTTGGATTACATCAAAAGGTGAAAGGTTTTGCCACACATGCAAAATGACCATGTAATTTCATGGCAGCATACATTGGTTAACCCTCCCCCAAACAAGGGGTAAAATAGTTTTGCTTTGGCTCCTTTACCTATTTTTGTCGTTTTGTTTTGTAAAACTGTAAAAGAAAAACACAAAGTTATTTAGACATACATACATGTTGAAGTATTGTCTTATTTAATCTAATGCTACTTTTGTTGGAATTCACTTCATCTTTTCATTAACTTAGGTATTCACCCTAAACAGAATTTTTGCACAAGATACCCAAACTTTTGCACTCTTCTGGACATTGGTTTGCACAGAATTGTCTTCAGATCCCGAAAAACCAACTTTTTACCTCTCAAATTCCAATCCTCAGCCTCCTCTTGATGCCTCCCTTGTTTTCCTTCTCTCTTTTCTGTCATCACATAGTGGAAGAGAATATTGCAACCTAGAGAAAAGCCACATCTCAAATAAGCCCAATGACCTTGTCTTTCTGCCTATTATTTTACTTTGTTTGGGTCATTTCCCCTTTATCTCTCTCCCTAAAAATCCTTTTCTCTCTATTTTACCTCTATGCTCTAACTACAACCCCTCTTTGCCTCTCTCCTTTTGTGATTTTTGTTAACGGGGTGGTGGCACTGGCTGATGATGCAGTGGCAGGATCAGTTGCAGGGAAATGTATGACATGCTGAGGCATATGAGTCCTCCACTAGGCCTCGGGAAGAGGTGTCCAGCACGGGTGGCCTACAAGGTCAGAAAGGCCCCGATCTTTGACCGAGCCTTCTATGGGTGTCGTGGGGACGTGGGCGGTGAACAACGGGGGAGGGACCAAGGATTTAAGCGCTCAACGTGGTGTAAACTTTAGTGTCATTGTTTCTTTGGTTTCTTTTTCTGTTTCTTTTCATGGGAAGTGGGGGTGGGCTGGTCGGTGTTGTGGCATTGTGTGGTGCTGTGGTGCGTTGAGAGGTAGCAGAACAGTTAGGTTAAAGGGTTGAGGGCGGGATTGTGTATCCACAGGAGGGGACGAAAAAGAGGGACCTTCTCAGCCTGTTTGCACCGATGTGCACACAAGCTCACAAACATGTATAAGCCGTACACATCATGACCAACATCAATGGAAAGATGGTGGTAAATATGCAGATTACTGCAACGTATGCACAAAAACACTGAACTTTTAACACATGGAGACACTGCTAAACAAACACACTCTTACACAGCAGCATGCGTGTGCAGCAGGGCTTGGAAGGTCCACCAGACTTATGTCCTCTGACTCGTTCCATCTTGTGGATGATGCACAAACACACTCACACATGCACAGAAACACACAGAGAATTAGGTCATATCAACCTACACATAGATATTTTCTGTTATTTCTCATGGTAGAGAGAGCAGAAGGGCTTGTGTCAGTGATGTGTTTTCCTCAGAGAGCCTTTGGTTGCTATACAGAAGCAGTTATTTTTCTGTCACCCTTCATGTAGCAGCTCAAAGCCCCCAAGCAGCCTTCTCTATCTGCAAGTCCAATCTTCTCTTTGTCCTTTGGTTCTGTCGTCAATGCAGTTCTATTCTGTTTCCAGCCCCCTTCATCTCTGCATATTGCTCCCCTCCCTTAGCATACACACACCCTCACCTGCCTTCTGCATGGCCGATAAACACCACTCCATCCTCTTTCCTGCACACACGCCCCTGTTTGTCAAAAACAACACAGACACACTAATCTTATATTCACTATTTTCAGAAACATACAGAACAATGATTATTACATTAATGTCGCCAAATGTTCCAGTATGACAGTCTCATGAGAAATCATTGGCAGATCACTGTGAGCCTCGGGGGGGCAGCAAGCCAAACAGCCTCTAGGCAGTGGGGATCATTCCATCCCCAATCATCGCTTTATCCAACCTCTACTTTTTCCAGCAAACTTGGGGCAAATAGTGCTGACATTTAACACTATTTCAAGTTGCTTACTGGATGGGATAGAAACCTGAGTTAAATTAATACAGTATTGACCCAGCACTCGATTTCCACAGAGTACTTTCCTTTCAGAGTTTTAAATAATTGAGACAATCACAGGATTGGACAGTTAAGATAATGATTAGCATCTCAGCAACTATTTGACCTAGGTTTTAAGCTCGCTTAATCTCTTTTTATTCATTTAATTTTGGGTTTCATTTTTACTGTAACACCTTCCAGGATCCAGATTTGCTTTCTTTACTTATTCATCTGGTTTTATTCTGTTCTCTAACTGTAAGCATCCTTCCTGAAAAGAGGAAATAAGTAAACCCTCAGATGCCCTGCCTAGCAACTTTGCATGCATTCCATGCATGGTTTAACTTGATAATTTGTCCCTTGATCATTATGACGGGAACAATTTTCCATGAAATCCCTATGTGTATATTATCACCCCTGTCAAAGAGAGAAATAGAAATTGTACCTTTGTCCTTATGACCAGTTCATAAAACAGTAATCCATCTAGTTTTTTTTTTATTTTTGATCATTATTCGTCTTAAAGATGGACAGCAGAGCTTTTCAGGCAGGACCGCTTTATACACACACAAAGTATTTACATTTTTCTTTCTTTTCATTTTCCTTTTTTTCTTTCAATGCATTGTTTTGCCTTTGTTTCTTCTATTTTTAGTCTTCTTTTAGACGCTCCACCTCATGGACTATTGATTTTCTTTATTGTTTCTCCACATTCAATGTTTCCATTTCAGTTTTTATAACTATTTTCTGGCAGTATAAATATATCTTTTCACTTCACATTTCCTACATTCGTCTGGATTATGTTGGCAAATGATAAAAAACATTTTAGCATCAAAATAACCTCTCCATGGTGAGCTTTTTTCTTTTCTCTCTTTTGTTTTGGCTTATTTTTCCCTCCCTCTATTTTTACAGAACACTGCTCTCTCTCACCTAACCCTCCAAGCCTGTTCCCATTTTTCACACATTAGACCTAGAAGCCAAAGAGAAAGTTGTTTCATCAAACCAGCGTGGCCCCATCAAATTTCTTATTGCTTCCAATAATAACCACATTAAAACAACTCACAAACTCATTTCAGTGTCGCAAACAGAGATTGCAATCTGTGTACAGCTGCACAGCTGCTTGTCCTGTGAGGCATATTGTGTGTGCACTGCATGCTGCATGTCGGGGGGTGCAAGAAGGATTTGGGGAAAGATGGATTAAAGTTGAGGCATTTAATCGGAATGTGGGGTGGAGCGGGTGGTGCATGATAATGCTGCATGTTAAGATGTTGCCGGTTCCTCTTGTCGTCTTTGGTCACCAAACACGCACGGACATCGTGCTGTGAGTTGGAGTGCCTTTCTTTTGTCTGCATCTGATAGAAGTCAACAAGACCAACACAAGATCAAACCAATAAATAAAAAACAATGTATCTTCCGGTGAACAATCCCTCAATTTGTTTTTGGTATATTGGTTTATCAACTGGTCTCTGTTGGCTTTATTGTGAACCTCCAAACCTCTAGGGGGAGCTCTGAATAATAGTAGCAGCTGCTCAGGCTGTCCTCCTGTTCTTCCATTGAAGGCTGATACATGTTAATCCAACCTGTGAGGCCTTTTATATGCCAATAGTCACATGATAAGGAATCAAACGAATATGCGAGTCAAATGATAAAAATGAAAACTTTATTCATCACCTTGGCACTCACAGGTTCATTTTTATGATACAAACTGAATTATGTGAATTACTGTGAGTTTGTTCTCACTGAGGCTCTAAACATCAAGTATGAATAATTCGACAATGTACCTTTAACCTGAGCCATTACAGGCAGACGGACTGTAGATGCTGCTGTCAGCTCCTTCAGCTCCAGACCCCCACCTTTCTCCCCTCTCCCTACTTCCCTTCCCGCCACAAAGCTGGCACCCCTCCCCCTTGTCACCTGGAGGTTCCATGTGCGCTTCACTTACCTCCCAATTTTCTCACTGCTCACCCTGATTGACTTTCTCACAGAGGCTGCTTCGTATGGATCTGCCTGTGGCCGATGACAACACGGTCCACTTTAACTCCACTCTCATGGCTTTGATCCGCACAGCGTTGGATATCAAGATCGCCAAGGGTACGGAAGGTTCGGAACTGCTTTGACACCCTTGTGTCTGCTTATTATCACCTTTTCTTGACCCTTTCTCTTTCTCCTTCTTTAGTGCAGTCTCCTGTTTCTTTGCTAAACCAGGAGGAACATCAGATTTTTCTGATGTTCCTCCTCCTGTAGCTCGTGTATAACGGATCATCCAGGATGTGTAGTATATTGGTAATTTGTAAAAGATGTTTAATGTTTGGATCTTGAGAAAATCAAAAGCTGACATTGTAACTTGCAGAATAGATTGATCCACAAGTATTATTGTGTTACTAATGCAATGTATTTTCTGTTTGTCTGTTTTTATGTTTGTATGTCTTGTTTTTTACTTCTCTATACCATTCTTAATGCGTATGAATGTGTGTGTACTTGGACACCTATTTGTATGTCCATGCATGTGTGTATGTACCTGCATGTGTGTGCATGCGGTGGTCTTGTTTATGACTATGCCTAGGTGGTATTGACAAGCACCAGATGGACGCGGAGCTGAGGAAAGAGATGATGGCGATCTGGCCCAACCTCTCCCAGAAGACTCTGGATTTGCTGGTTACGCCGCACAAGTGTAAGTCTCTGAGTGTTGGTGCAGGCACAAACTCGTGGATGGTTCAACCACCTCGTGCCACCCAGCGCTCCAACGATGATTCACTTCACACCACCTAAGGTCTGCTTCTTTCAGCCAGTGTCTCTGTCTCTTTCTCGCTGCTGCACCCTCTGAATCAGCTGGCACATCCCCTCACACCTACAACCCACATAACCTCAACTCTATAAAGACACAAACATGTTTCGTCGTGTTCAGGATGTGAGACATGCACACACATAATAAAAAAAACAGCTCTTTATGTGCCAAAATCAGAGGGTGCCCTACTATAGATCAACTCTCTATAGACGTCTTTTCACTCCAGGGCAGTCATTGCTCTAAACTAGATGCAGTGCTCTGTAATTGAAATAACAATTAAATAACGTTTGAGCCAGTCCCGACAGCTTACAGCAGTAGCGGCTCCAGTTTGGTGTAGTGCATGTGATTTATTGTTATGAAATTGCTTGGAAACTGATATTGTATTGCATTTTATATTTGCAGCCATCACCAAAGATGTCAGAGAGGCTGCATTTTGTATTATCTGTTATTGCATACCAAGCATGAACCATATGAGAATTAGATTTTACTTGATGATCATATGAGTGAAAGAAAATGATAATGTAAGGTTTTGGGGTTTTTTTTGTTATTTATCTGTCAGTGAAAAGACTATTTGCTTTATGTTCTTGTATTTGTATTGTATTTGTAATTGTATTTGTATTTGTATTTGTGTGTGTGTATGTGTGTGTGTGTAAGAGAGAGAAAGAGGGATGGGCATGAGAGTGGAAATGTTTCTTTGTGTGCATGCCTCACCTTTCTTTGCCATTCCTTGCGTCAGGGTCCATACGAAAGGGTCTAATCTTGCAGGGTAACTTGTCATTCTCTCAGCAGCAACAGACCTAACCGTTGGGAAAATATACGCTGCCATGATGATCATGGAGTACTACCGGCAGAGCAAGATCAAACGCTCCCAGGCTCTTCGTGACGAGGTACTGCAGTCTAATAAAGTAACACCCTGCCTGCATCTGACCCCTGAAAGTAAAAGGCAGACTGACGTGCTAAAATAAAGACCACAGGTCTGTAGCTTTATTCCTGTTTTCCTGGGCTGTGACAGACTCTGTTAAGATCAGGGAGCCCCATTCATTTTACTGAAAAAAAACACAACAAAAACAAGCATCATTAAATGCAACCTCCATAATGCAATGCTCTGTGCTGAACAGCAGATGCAGTGGTGCCATCTTGTGGGCAAATTTTGTTACAGTAATTTCAGCATTGACATAATGGAGGAAAAAAATTTAGGCAGAATTCATGAAAGAAATTATCAAACTTCGAAAGAAAGGAAAGAAAATGAATGCAGAATAAAGTAGTTTACATTGCTTTGTAGGCTTCAAGTGTTGTCACAGCCCCAAATGTGCCCAACCCTGAACAGAATGGTAATCTCAGTGGCTTCTTTAGGATATGGACTGCCTGCAAAGATGCTGCATCTGCTAACCTTCCATTACCCATGCTTGTAACCTTGGACTGTTAGCACTGCATACTAGCTCTCCCCCTTACCCTTAAAAAGCATTCTGTCATTTGTTAAAGGAGAGGATCACCCTCCATACCAATGTTGCTGTATTTGATTATGTTTTACATGAAAGTGACATTGTATCAGAATGAAAATTTTATGGTCCTTCACAGGTTTATGTAGCTGGATCATAAATGTTTGCCTGCCTGTCTAGACACTCATTTACTTTGTTCCTTGCATGAGTTGAAATGCTTTTCATCCATCCATCCAGCCTTCTATCCATCCATCCATCCATCCATCCCTCCATTTCCTATACCCGCTTGATCCGGTGGAGGGTCACTTGGGGGCTGGAGCCTATCCCAGCTGCTAACTGCCAAGAAGTGGGATACACTGGTCAGGTCAATGCTTATCATAATGACCTCTAACCATCAGTATACAGCTTTTTTCTTTCTTTTTTAACTTACTCCACAACAAATAGTGTGCATCTTCTCAACCATCTGACCTCTAATTTCATGTGCCAGTTTGTGGATCACTGCCTCTCTTCACTAGAGTTAGCAGAACTGGGTTAAGTATGCTGTAGCAACACACAGAGATAAAGACTTCTGCATTGTTTGTTTATCTAAAGAAAAAATACAGATGACAGTAATCTCTGCTTTATATGTTGAGGTTTAGGCTATCCGTAGTGATTCTGCATGTATTTGGGGATATTCAATGAAATTTGAGGGAACAAGCCAGTGATATGTTCTAAAACTTGTAGGTTCTCAATGTGACAGATGACGTATGATATTTGGAAAATGTAACACGTTAACAACAACTTTATTATTCTGAAATGTGATTAACTAATTCTACTACTACTACTGTCATTTAGCAGACGCTTTTATCCAAAGCGACGTACATTTGAGAGAACAACACAAGCAAGAAATCACATAGGAAGGTATAGCATGGCTAAGTGCTGGGCAGACTGCTGTGAGTCCAGTTGGACACAGGTGCTGTCATGCAATTTTTTTTTTTCCCATCCCCTAGTTTCATTAATCTACAAAAAAAAGTCTTAATTTCGACACCATGATAACATTCTTGTCAAACTTAGCTTTCTCAGTTCTGAATCCTACAAAGAGCTGGACTAATCTGCTACTCATCCAGATGAACAGAGAGGTAAAACTGAGTGCAGAAATGCTCCTTATTCTGGTACAACTTCTTTAGCTCATGACTCGTAGATTAAGCAAGAAAAGCATAGATTCATATTCGACTTGCTCATAATGCTTTTGTTTATCTGCCACAACATGCTTTATCATTCTTTGAACAGGCCCTTGTTTCATTGGTCCTTTCTTGATCAGTTCCAGTTCAACACATGCTGTTTTCTTCTGTTTTAGTTCTTCTCTCCACATTAAACTCATCATCAGATAAAATGATCACCGATCATTCCCTTTTATCCAACTCAGAACTGAGTGGGTGGACTGTGCTTTCTTATCCACCTTGCTCCATAAGTCCCTGAATGCACACTCTTCACTTTCCTCTGCTTGTTGTGGGGCATCGCTTACTCAACAGTTCCTCCTCCATTCATTTCTTTTCCATCATCTTGTTTGTCTGGCCTTGCTTTAGGCGACAGCCCCTGTTCTGTTCCTGCTCTGCTCCTTCTCCCCCCTCTTTCCCTGTCAGTCTGCCTGATAGCTGGCGATGGCCATGTTGTATATCTCAAACAGAACCGAACGCCATTACTGTTTCAGCGCGTGGAGCCACCTACCCCTACCCAGGAAGGGGGTCCAGGACTTAACAACGCTCTGCCTCCACCCAATGCAACAGACACCATCAACGGCCCGTGAGTTATATGTCGGCAGCATGTTTCACTTTACAGGAGATGATTTGTGAAAAGAAGATCAGAGCAGGAATATGTGTCTGTGTTTCTGTGTGTGTGTGTGTGTGTGTGTGTCAAAGGCCGGTGGAGGGCGGGATCCCGGAGAGCCAGTCGTGGGTTACGGCTCGTGCCAGGGAGATATCCCAGAAGGTTGGCAGCTGGAGCCCTGAAGGACATGCTGAGGACGGCCTAGGAAGCATGACTAACTCACAGGTACACAGCTCATACAGATATGCACACGCAAGCAAGACCTCAACACACAATTTACTGATAAAATGCCTCCCTGTTGTGTGTAAAATTTGTCTCAGAAAGAATTCAACGCTTGTTTGTACTTTCTTGTCACTGCTACTGAGCAAACTTCCAAAGAGAAGTAGAAGACAACTAAATGGTAAAACACACAATGATCTTTACATGGTTAAAGATTACAGTTTCATCTCCATGGACAGCAGCATCCTGCTTGGTCATGACCATTATATGTTACATAAATTAAATGAACAGGTTAAATAAACAGATTTGTGCTCCCCCTTATTATAGATGAAGCTGATATAGAAATAAAGCAATCTGCCGTTCGTGTGGGCTTTGACTTACACGTTCTTTTATGTGTGTCTGCTACTTTCCAGTACAATCAGTCTCCTACATATTTTCTTATTTGTCTACTTCATAAATTGAAGCCATCAAGTGGAAAATAAGGAAGTTCAGCGCTCATCCCGAACCATCCTTACTGCCTTGTTGCCTCATTTGGGACCATTTTGAGATCATTCTCATTTAACAGTTAACCTTAGCCCCATCTCCTAAAGGGAAAGTACTTTTTTTTTTACCTGGACCTTATTTATAGCATGAAATATGTTCATAAACTCAACCAGAAAATTTTGGAGTTTCTTGAAGTCTATCGGGAGATATTTAGATCCATCGCGCTGGCGTTGTTGGGGCAACGACATAATCAGAGGCACTTTCTTATGTAGTGTTGTCGTCGTAACCGGTTTGTGTCTCCATATCTATGGTTTCGGATGACAACAAAGCCGCTCTGAAGGCACAGAGGGATAGTACAGTAACTAGTAACTAAACACTGGTGAAATTAAGGCGTTTTGTGGCAGATAGTGTTTTATTTAGAGGCTGAAATGCTTGCCCCGACAACTTCCATTGAATGGATATGTACGCCTGCGCAATGGATCTAAATATATCTCGATAGAATTCAAGTAACACCAAACTTGTCCGGGTGAGTTTATGAACGTATTTCATGCTATAAATAAGGTCCAGGTTTAAAAAAAAAACAGTACTTTTCCTTTAAACCTGACTCTTAACAGTGTCCTTACCACACATACACTACCGCTCAAAAGTTTGGGATCGCTTTCCCTTTGGATTTAACGGGAAAGTGATCCCACACTTTTGAGCGGTAGTGTATGTGCATTTCTGTGTTTCCTCTGTCTTCAATTTCTCCTTCTGTCTTCATATTGTTGAGCCTCTCTGTTTGTATATCTCCTTAAGGTACTGATCAGTCTCAGTATCAGCCAGCGCCTTAACATATCCACCTTTCCATGTCAGTAAGCAGAGGTCTGGAGAGGTTTAAACTGAATGACAACTCAACAGCCAAATAGTGCCACGCCTATGCTTCAAACAGACATGTGACAAAGCTAGATTTGACCAATCCAACAGTCCTCGCTGTAAGATTCAGGTATACTCCAAACAAGGTAAAATGCTGCATCTTTGAAAATGAAAGTTTGCATGCTGGTGACAGCCGGTTAACTGCAGGGTGTGGAAGTTAACCAGCCAAAGCAGTGGTCGTTTTACATAACCTCATCTTATCCCTACAGCGTGTCAGTACTGCACCAGACCAGTATTGTCATCCGATCATCAGCCTGTGCTGTATCTGCTTGCAGCTCAACTGATAGCGGTGCATGCTAACAAAAATTTTGATTTTGTTTGGAGAATACTTGCAGTCTTTTCTGCTTTAGATTCAACCTCACCCCCCCAAAAAAAAGCTAAATTTAAAGGGACTTTGTGTAACATTTTCTATTGTTTACTGGCCAAAATCGATGTCTGCATTTAAAAATGTGTTATCATTGGTATATTATGACCTCCACTAATAATCTGACACATTCTACAAAGTGAAGAATTTTAAGATTGTTTCTACATAGGGCGGGTAGGGAAGCGCCATGACAGTCGGCCATCTTGAAGCTACAAGTGGCTGAGCAGAACCAAATACACAGCATGGAGACGACTTGTTGAAGCCACAATTCCATCTCTGTTGGATAGAGTCAACAACAACATAGGGAACTTGGATGGTTGTTTGTTGTTATTGTTGTTTTGAGCATACAGGGTCAATAATCTAGATAATAGTAATCGACTCCGTAAAGTATCGGATGACATGATTTAATCAGTGTTGTGGAGGCTTTTTGATACATGATGGCAATCGTTGTTGCAATACATGGTTGAAAAGGTGACGTGCAAGAGTTTATTATTCGTTTTTATTCGATACACAAATGCACCCTTCGCTAAGTCCCGCCCAAGAATCGGTACTGACCAATCATACATTAGCAATGGTAACTAAGAGAGTTGGCGACTGGCAAACTTTAACCAAAATGCCAAGGCGATGCGTGTACGGGACATGCAAGTCCGATGAAAGATGCCCAGAACATTTGGGTGATGCTGTATTTTTCGCCTTCCCAAAACCCAAAACCTAACCAGAGAGATGTCGGCAATGGATTAAACCAGTGTTTCCCAATCCAGGTCCTCGGGGCTCACTACCCAGAATGTCTTAGGGGCAACCCTAATTTAACACACCTGAATGTAATGAATGGCTCGTTAACAGGCTGCAAAAAACTTGAATCAGGTAGGATCACATTGAAAACATGCAGGGTAGTGTGCCCCGAGGACCTGGATTGGGAAACACTGGATTAAACAGTGTGGAAGACCTCACACCTGAATCACTCGAAAATAACCAAAAACTACCATGTTTGTTCCAAGGTACGTATGCTAACTGGCACGCAGTTGTAAGCGAAACTAGTAGTTAAGTAGTTATGTACCACTTGAAGCTAAACAAATGTACCAGATAAACTCTTGTAAGTAACGTTATTTGCTAAACAGTGACCCTTCTGACACAGTCCTCTTTCTCAGCGTTTTTCTTTTAAAAGGCGACCGACGTCAGAGTTTCCCTATCCAGTAGCTGCTATCCCTGCAGGCTACTGAAAACTGTAGGGAGTCATAACTGAAAGTTAGCTTAAAATAAAATAATATATTAACTTACCCAGCAATGCAAGAACATTCTTGTTCCGTTAAACATTTGTTATGGACATGAATCGTCAAGACGTGGGGTGTCTGAGTGAACGGTGAGCCTTAGCCTCGATTTTAATGTCCTCTTCATCAACATTACTATCCTCTCTGTGTACTTATCTCTGATATCAACGAAGTATTGCTCCAGAAATTTGACACGATTTCCTTTAGTATATCCTTCACAGATATGTGAAGACAATGTTTGCCAGGCGTAGCAACAGTGACCGGGGGGCGGCGGGACTTAGCGAAGGATGAAGTCAACATTAGATGGCAGTAATTCTTACACAATGTCCCTTTAAAGAATTAAAGCATTCCTTCATCATGCATACACTTACCAAATTATCCCACTAACCGCATTCGTCTCCCAGAGACCTTCTGCTTTCTTTGGATAACAAACGTCTCCACATGTCCCCCCTCCTTCCTGTTTTCATGGCAGCCAATCACACCATCTCCTGCTCTCCTGCTCTGTTTACAGACGGTAGAGATGAGAGAGATGGGACAGGATGGTTACTCGGATACTGAGCACTTTCCACCAATGGAAGGCCATGGCAGGGCCGCTTCCATGCCCCGCCTCCCAGGCGACAACCAAGTGAGCAGCATTCTCACCTCTCCACTGTCTTTGTATTGCCCCACATCATGTCTTGTTCCCTATCCCCTTTCATTTGGTGATTTCTAAAGGTCTGACTCACTTCTCAAAGATTTGTTGCTGTGGTTACTTAGATCCAGACTTGAACGCTTGGACTGATATTAAGGCCACAGTGGGCAATTCATTTTACATTACTTGGTTTGCATTTGCCATTAAAATGCATGTTCCCAATCCAAATCCCAATACTTCAGACTAAAACATGGACATTTTTGCCCGATCATTGCCTCCAGACTTTGATCTAAAAGGACTGAGCAAGACAAAGTCAGACCTTCTGTCAGTTTTTATCTCTCGTTGTCTTCATGTCTGCTCATCCTCTCTGCTGCATGGAAGTAATTAATCGGGCTTGTCTTGTTTTCCATTTCACACCTTCATTCATTATATGTCTCATACCTTGGTGAGTGCTCAGGTTGTCATCAACGCACAACACTTTTACAAATGCACACATACAAAGTTATCTGCCCCCTCCCACCACACACAAACACAAACACATTATTTCTACTTGTTGACAAATTGTTTATCCTCACTAGTTTGTGTGGATTTATTAACCTGTGCATTCCTTCCTGTCAAAGGTTTTGGCTTTGCTGAACTCATTTTGAATTTCCAGGGTTTTTAGATATATATTTATATATTTATTAGCTATTCATTTATTGGATATTTTCACATCCAGGACTGGAACGAGCATGATGTTGAGCGTTGCAGCTGCGTGTGCTTGTGTGTGCAGGTGTGTGTATGTGTTTAACAAGTCACAATGGTCCCGTCTCTCTGATGTCTGCTGTGAAATTGCAGCCATGTGTGTGCGTGTTTTTTTAGTGTGTAAATCCATTTGTGCATGTACGTTGCTTAATGTCGTCACTGCGGTTATGGCTCTGTTGATTGAGTGCTCTCGTGTTTGTGCAACACCGTTGTGGTGCACACCACTCCCAGTGTCGATGGTAAGTGTTTCTCTTTCGCCTTCACTGCTGCTTTGGTGTCTAATCAGACCTCCTTCTGTCTTCTGTCCCTCCTTTTTTATTCTTCTTCTTTCCTCTCTTCATTGGTTTACCCCATCTCTGTTCGGGTTGAACCTCCAACTTGTTTTTATTTTATTTTATTTTACTTGTTTTCCTTTGTATCCTTTCTCTATTGCATTGTGTACCAACCCATCCTTGTCTCTTTCTCTATTCTCCGTCTCCTTCTTGTCCCCTTCCTGGTTTCATGTGTTTGCTCCATGTGTGATCATACCTCTGTTGTATTTGTGGCTCTGTGTATGTCTTCTCTGTGCTCATACAGCAGCGGAGGAAAGGGAAGCACCGTGGCAGTAACCTCAGTGTATGTACCCTGTCTTCTGAGTTATCTCCTTTTCTTCCTCTTTTCAGTCCGTTTCACCTTCGATCCTTCTTGAAAGTTTTTTTTTTCTTTTTCTGATTTGTTTCATCTTCATAATGTGTCTATCATTCATAGGGGAAAGATTTATAAAATTGTATTAAGACAGCCTTTTTTTTAGCATGAAATCATACGCCAGCATTTCTTTTTACCAACTGATCTTCAACATCTAATGTAGCAAGTTTGAATTTGGGCTGATCTCCGCTTGTGCCCTCTCATCATCAACAGTCGTAACACTGTCTGTAGGCCTTATGACTCTCTTTGCTCAGCTGCTGCTGCCAGTGCTTTGTTGCTTTTATGTCCTTGTGCTTGTGTGCTTGACTATGATGTTTTCAATGGTACCCCATCTGCGTCCGAGTCTCCTCTTGCAATTGTTCAACCTGCATGCTAGAAATGTGTTTAAGTATGTTTTAAGTGAGCGTGTTTATGTATGAGTGTGTCGGTCTTTGAGAGAGATGAAGAATAGAGGGATCTGGGCAATTGGGTGCTTGAATAGATGTTTTGTTATTTAATTTTTTTTATTCTCAGTGCTACTTCTATGAGGCCAAGTGCTTTTTAGTCTATCTTGCCTAATCCATCATTCAAGTCATTTAATTTGTCTAACACACAATAACTACAAAACTTGGTCAGCTCTGCTGCCAAAACGATTTAGCACTGAAGTGACTTGATACGGTTTCCATGCCGAGGTCAGCAACTTTTGGCCCCATAGGCTGTGCCCTGCTGTCCTCCCTGTAAACATGAGCCATCAGCACTGCTGTGGGAAACTCCAGCACCATTTGAGGACTCAGGACAACTCCTATGTACATGCATGGCTGTAAGAAAGCACGCACAAATTGTGCCATGCTCAGAGTGTTGAAGATGGGGAAATGTTGCAAGTTGTACTGACCCTTAAATCCCCTTTTTTCTTTTTGAAGCAAGTTACAGAAGCATGGAAGGCATGGCTGTTTGCCATCATATCCTTTCTTTTCCTTCTTTATTATTCCTTATTATTCAGAGGTTTGCAGTTACTACAGTGTGAGCCCTGCACCAGCTTTCCGTAGCCCTGCAATAGCTGTGTTTCTGTTAGGAAATTAAAGGATAAGCCAGTGTTTCTTTGATAAACTCATTAACCCTGTCCAATTACAGTCCGTATACCACAAGTAAATAACAATAGGAATGTCTCTCTGATGATATGCACACCATAGGTTTGATGCACATTTACATTTTAAAGGAAAATGGTTGGAAAAATATGTTTATCGTACTCTTGGTAGCATCAGAGTTGATCATTACTGATGTAATCTCACCATATATCTTTTTATTATTAGTTAAACCTGTTAAGTGAAATTAAATTGTGGCTATATTTGCCTTTCTTTTATTTAGATAAACTTTTTTGTAGCTTTTTCGCCATTTTGAGTAAAACAAATTATGTTTACTTGTAATTGTGTTACGGGCCAAGCTTGGCCGGTAGCATTTCTGGTAATCTTTGCCTGAATGTTCATTAAGGGGAATAGTTGTTTTAATTGGTAAAATGGCAGCATTGTTAATGTGGAAATGCATACTTTGGGATAAGCTGTCAAAGGAAGGCCGGTGGAGGGCTTGCGCAGAAACATATCAGATTTGCACACATGCACATCGTCTCTAACCCCATTGCTCACAGAAAAATGAAACTCGACAGTCAAAAGGAAATGCTTTTCCCTCCATCCCGTGGTGGTTTCTATCTTTTTCTCTCTTAGACTATCAGTGACAGCAGCCCCATGAAACGCTCTGCCTCGTCACTGGGCCACAGCAGGTCCGGGCGAGGCCACCGAGACAAAGGAGGCCCGGATGATTACAACATGGAGCAGGCAATACCAGAGGAGGGGAGAGCTTCCAGACATGGACACCGACGAAAAGAGCGGAGTCATCGGGCTTCTGAGAGGTCCCTCTCTCACTACAATGAGGCTGACACAGGTTGGAGAATCAGATTTTAAATGGGATCTTATTATGGAAGCCGTATAAATAGGTTATATTCGGTACATTTTACCAAAAACAGAACATAAAGAATTTTTTTGTTGCTTTTAAGTTTTTAAATCATAATGTGTGATGGAAGTCTATTTTTGCCACACTTAACCCCAATTATAACTCTATCATCAGGCCTGGGCACAGACCTGAGTACAACCACTCAGTCAGGTGACCTCACATCAAAAGACAAGGATCGCGACCGAGATCGAGGCCGATCCAAAGACCGTAAACACCACCACCATCGTCACCACCACCACGGCTCTATGGACAAGGAGCGCTATGTAGCAGATAGAGGGGGAGAATACGGACACAGGCACTCCAGAGAGAGAGAGCTCGACCGGGACAGAGACAGGGAGAGGGACCACCGCTGGTCGCGATCGCCCAGCGAGGGTCGTGAGGGCCGCGAGTGCATCACACACAGACAGGTGGGCTTCCGGGTCATTTTGTGCATGCTGTATCATATTTAACATACATTGTGATCATTTTTATTCAAAATATATATTTAGTGGTCTGGACACTGGTCTCTGGTTTGATGAGAGTTAGGCTCAAATGGCTCGGACAGTCTTCTGGTGCTAATGAAACACAGCAGTGCTCCATAGTTGTACAATCAAAACAAATTTCACATGTAAATGAGTCCAGAAAAAGTCTCATTTTCAAACATATCCTGGCCAAGTTATTTTATCTTTGATTTTTATGTCCTTTTATTTCCTGCTGCTGTCAAATTAGAGGCCATTGTTGTGTTTAAATGCTTGCTATAGAATTTAAGTTTTATCTTTATTCACATATTTAATTATAATCTTAGCACAAAAAGGGAGGAAATTTGTGTTTGGTTGGTTATTTCTACTCTTTGATAATAACAATTGGTGTTGTATTATACATCATAACTTCTAAGGATTGTGATGTACTGCTGAATGACAGACAGCTAAATGTGTAGGCCTTGCCCAGGAAAAGTATGCCAAAATGCCCTGCCATATTTTCCTGTTGGTATTTACTCTTGTTTTGAGATTCAAGCACTGCCAGGTGAGTGTCAGTCACAGATGTATGACTGGCACCTAATTGGTACCTGACTGATATCAGAATGAAATTCTGGAGCTAGTCGTGATCTCATATCTGCATAACCTGGGTCCTCACGCCATCCTCCAGGTCCAGGAGGACAACACTCTCCCCCACGGAGCCAAGATCATCACCAACTCCTAATATTAAAGGGGAGAAATAATCAACCAAACACAATTTTCCTTCCTATGTTATGTTAGTGTTCCTCACTAATATATGTATTCTTATTAGTATAATAATGAAAATAAAGAATCACTCAATAACTCTGAGCTGCATTTTTAAGTCTGTTATAACTCTTTAACATGCAAAAAGTTAGTTGTCCCATTTTATTTTTCTTATTTATTTTGCTGTGATGACTTTTTAAGCTGATATATATCTATCGGAACCATGTCCCACAGCTCATGTACAGTATGTTTTGTCGCCATGTTTACCCTCTGCTGGTCAGGAAAGCAACCTTTTAACCCTTTTTCTCCTTTCGTCTTTTATTTTCTTTCCTCTGCGTGACATGTTGCTTCTCTCTGTATGCTGTTTGGAATCACATCCTTTTTATCTTCATCCTCCACTCTGCTCTTATTACAATGCCCTTCATTCTTACATTTCTCTCCTCCACTTCCATTATGACTGGTGTTTTTACTCTCATCATCGCTGTGGTTCTTGTTCTTGTCTTCTCTTTCTTTTCTGTCTGGACTCCTCCGACTTTTTTCTTCTTCTCTGTCATTCTTTTGTTCCATACTTTCTCTTCACCATTCACTGCTTTACTCTCTACATGTTTTGTCGTTGAATCCGTGGTTCGTTCTTTTTATTTGCCTTATTTCACTTCTTGTGTAGGGCAGTAGTTCGGTCAGCGGAAGCCCCGTCCCCTCGACCTCGGGGACCAGTACTCCGCGCCGAGGTCGTCGGCAGCTGCCTCAGACGCCTGCAACACCTCGACCCCATGTTACGTACTCTCCTGTAGTCCGTAAGGCCATGCCCACACCTCCTGGGGGGCCGCAGAGCAGACCCCCAGCCCCTCGCCACTTTTCTCCAGAGCCTCCCCAAGGCCAGGGTCCTCCCCCTGCTGGGCACCATGGCACGTCCCGGCAGGGCCATCATCCGCCGCCTCGCTGGGGAGACACAGGCGGAGGAGGGGGTTCTATAGAGGGGGACGACTGCTTCTACAACCAGGAATACCAGGACTATGAACCCCACCATGAACCACCTGCGTACGAGCCAAACCCCATGCAGGGGGGCAACCCCCATCCACACGCTCATGCCAACCACCCACTGCCACCTCCCACACAACAGCAGCCTCATAACCCTCCTCCTCAGCCTCACCCTGTAAACAACCCCCACCTGCAGCCCACTCGTACCTCACCAAGGACTGCCCACCATGCGCCTCCTCCCACCACTGCCCTGACTGGGCCTGTGCAGAGCCAGGTACAGCCAGCCACCCAGCGCCGCCTACCCAATGGCTACCGGTCTTCATCGCCTTCCACACACCTCCACGGTCCCCCCCATACTGGACCTCACAAGGTTCCCCCTCCAGCTGGGCATCCAAGAGGTCCTCGCAAGGGCCTGCATGAACCCTATAGTGAGACGGAGGAAGACGATTGGTGCTAGCCTCTGGGGATAAGGGGAGGGACAAAAAAAAGAGGAAACATGACTGATAAATGGACTGAAAGAAAATAGAGAGCTCTGAGCCAGAGCAGTGACTGCCAAGAGAAACCACAACTTTTCTTTCTTGTCTGTTCATTGTTTTTCCTCTCCTCCACTACTTGGGGTGTCCCAGGGATGCTGGGCTAGATGAAAGAATAGATATCAGGATGAAGGGATGGAGCAAAAAAAAAATGTTGAGGCAGAATCTGGAGAAACGAGTAGCGCAAGAGAAGGTAACAAAGCAACCGTTGTGTTCCGCTTGCATTGTTGTTGATCATCTCTTGATGCCAAAAGAGACCAAGCTCAAATTCCAGCTTTTAAGGTTGACAGGAGGAGTGAAGGACACTACTCTGTGTGTCTTAATTTATGCCTCTGGCAATGAGCTATAGCCACTTACAAGATGTCAAGAGTTGCGACTCGATAAAAGACACTTTAAAGTCAGAGACAAAGGAGCAACCTTTTTTTTTCCTTTTTCTTTTTTTCTTTTTTTTTTAAAGGCTAACTTCTGTTAAGTTAGCTGCAAAATGAATCAAATCCAACCCTCCCAGCCACCAGTTGAATATTGATGAGTTTTATCATCTGTATTTTTAAATAAGAACAAAACTGAAAAGTAGCCGTCTACCTGTATGAGGTAAGAAGGCTAAGTGGGTGGGAGAGTTGGGGGGAGTGTTGCAAGGGGGTCTACGAGTCCCTCTGGAAATTTAGATGGTAGGATAGGTGTGTTGGGGATATTTTACACACTCCTCCCGCGGACAAACATTTCAGCCAACCTCAACCTCTGACCTATAAAAGAAGAAAAAAAGAAAAAAAAACGAAAGTGGAGTTGGGTTTCACAAACAAACAAACCAATAACTGTTTTCTGCAGTATTTATTGTTCTACTCCTGCAGCTGCTTCTTCCTCCTCCTCTTCTACTTCTTCAAAACATCGAAGCTTGAATCTTCTGTTGCACCCCACGCAGCTTCGTTTTTTTAGACTTGCGGAGTTGTGCACCCTATGGAATCCTGCATGAATGATACAAAAGAATACTAATAATAGCAGCAATGAGAATCTACTATCTGTGGAGGGATTTTTTTCTCCTCTGCCCTTTCTGTTGTGGTCTGTAGGGTTTCTCTCTTTTTATTGAAAATGCTTTCTGTTTCTCTCTTTGTGCTCTGAATGACATTCCTCTCTCTGTACATTCATTTACACTCACACACACACACACACACACAAAATCAAAAGACAGAGGGCTATGGGGGGGATTGGATTAGTTAGTGTATGTTTATCTAGGGGGAACAAATCAATTACTTTTTGCTTGCTTGTCTACTGTCTGTTCCGTGCCAAATGCCTGCCACTGACACAGCTGGAATTGCACATATTTTTAGTGAAAGTAACTTTTTGTAACCAAGAGCATAAGTTGAAAAAGATGTAATGGGTAGCAGGGTATAAATATGGATTTAAAAAAAATGGTGTAAGTATTGGTGGAATCTGACAAATCAGTAATATCTCAAAGTCTTCCAGGGTTTGGGGTTCAAACAGAGGCATCAGAGAGGAAGAGACCAATAGAAAGGTGCAGAAAGGAGAGAAACTCTTCATCTTTGTTTTCTTTGTCACTGAAGGTAATAATGGATAAACTACTAATATAATTACATGTAATGACTGTGGTGATCGAGAGAGTGAGACAGATTTTTTTTGTTAGGTCATTTTGTTGATATTTAAGCTCAGCTTGTCTTTTTCCCAAACCTCAACCCCCTGTGTGAGGTGGAAGAGTTATCAGAAGTATTAAACAAGGTGATGGGTATGTCTTCCTTTTGAAATATAGCATTGATTCTACCAGGCTCTGTGTATAAATGGATGAGGTCACACTCAGACATGACAACACAGAGATAAGCTACCAGTTGTGGCCTGCAGGTGGTGCAAGGGAGCTCATTTCCTCACTTGGAAACATCATCTAGGTCACCATTTGTAAACAGAGGTGACTGAATTGCACTTCAGTGCAGATCAGGGGGGGTTGGAAGAAAGGCATCTGAGTTTTATATAGTCCTGGAAATCACTTGTGTTCTGTGTGTTTCACTCCTGTGTAACTTTAATTTCTGTCGGTGTGTTTCTCTGTGTGCCTCTAACTGGTCACTAACGCACACCACTGTTGGCCCCGATATTACTGTTGTTAACGTTTTTAGTTGACCTACATTTTACCTGGAGGCCTATCACATGTTGACCAGAGAATGCATTGAGAAAAAAAAAATAACATAGAAGTGGAAAAAAAAACAACAACTGCCTATTAGTGTCTTTCCAACCTTAGTGGAATGTCACAGACAAGTATTCATGTCACTACACTTAAAATCAGAAAGGACACAAAGTATGTAGCTCCTGGTTGTGTGTGTAAGTGGGTTTTTGCGTGTATGTATGTACATGGGTGAATGTTCTTATGAATTTGGTTTTTTTTTTAGCTTTGTTTTCTATATTTTGACTCCAGAATTTTTTCATTTTTTTTTTTATCTTAGAATATTTCTGTCATATCGTTTTGTCAATGTGCATTTATATGTTTGTGTGTGCATATGTGTGTGAGAGTGTATGTGTGTGCGCAGTATGTGATGTCAGTCAACCCCTGAATGAAACTTGCAAAGGCCCAAACTTTCACTTTCCATCTTTGTGTATATGCTGCAGTAAAATCCACTAACACGCTGATTAACCACACGAAGTCTTCAAAAAGCAATGTAAAGTCGCTACTGGGGGGGAGAAAAAAAGAAGTCTTTTTTATTTTTTTGTTCTGCTTTTACTTATTTATTTATTTAATTATTTATTTTTTAAGTACAAAAGATTTAAAAAAGATTTTAAAAAAAAATCTAGTTCCAGAAATGCATGTGCTATGTGCATGCCACACCGTGGGTTTAACGTCATCTTCAGGACATAAAAAGAAAAAGCACATTAATTAATTCAGAGGAATAGAAGAAAAAAAAGATATATACATAGATAGATGTTTTTAAAAAAAATCAAAACAGCAATGTTTCCTTTTTCCTTCTATTTTTGAGAACAAAAAAAGTAAAAATGACCAAAAAAAAAAAAAGTCTAAAGAGTAAAAACACAGAGGAGACTTTGGCGAGAGTCAAAGTCTTTCTTTTTCTTCTGTTACATGGGGTTGAGACACAACACATCCATGTTCAGGACACCACAAAAAAAGAGAACTGTTTTTAATGAAAAAAGAAAAAAAAGAAAAAAACAAAGGAAATATACAGTTCAGAAGATGGTGTATTCCCCCTTCTACTTTGTGTGAGGGTCAGAGGGTGCAGGAGCTAGCCAAATCTGTTGATGTACTCGTTCTAACTGGCTGTCGGACCTTTGATCTCTCACTCACTCCCTCTTTTTCTCTCTCTAACTCTGTCTCTCTCACACTCTAACCTGTCGCACTCTCAGCCAGTCTCACCGCTGTTTCTACCAGTGCATTTTGTAATTCCAAACAGAACTCTTCCTAAAGAATAAAATCCAGAGAGAATGCACACCGCTTCGCCTTTTCTTCCTCCTGTTTCCAGTTATACTCTTGTCTTTTAACTTTGTATGTAATGTTTGTATTCTACAGGTCCAAGATGCACTGGCGTATTGTTCCAGTGACTTGCAACAGGTTTCCCTCAGGAATTTCCCTGTATTTAGCACCTCCATTATCTCTTTAATTATGATTGTTTTGTAAGTCCATGCTGATGAAAAACATCCCCACAGCATGATGCAGCCACTTCCTTGATTCACTGTGGGGGATGATGCTCATGGGGTGATGATGTGCTGAGTTTGTACCAGACTAAATGTTTGCCTTGATGGCCAAAAAGGTAAGTTTTTGTCTCATCTGATCAGAGGACCCTCTTTTACATGTTTTGGGGGTCTCCCCACATGCCTTTTTCTGTCTACTCTTAATCAAGCATCCACTTTTAAAACTGCACTGATATCTTCTCCTGGAACAAGCGATTAACACAAATTTGTCTTATCATACCTGTTCACACCTGCTGTCAACACGACCGGGGTGATTGGATCAAAAAGGGAATGCTCTAAATACAACAACTCACTCTGGCCTTCTTTAGATTGGGTTGTTGTCGAATCGTAATAAACCGCAGCATAGCCAACAAAGTTATCATCAAGATAGTTGTGAGCAATTAAAGCTGTGCAATGATGTGTTCAGAGGTGGAAGTAGTTAATTACAAATACTCAGATTACTGTAATTAAGTCGTTTTTTGGGGTACTTGTACTTTTATGAGTAGATTTTCAAG
>JAPMNP010726800.1:0-26662 GCA_029874935.1 Atherina boyeri
CCCCCTTAAAGTACATTCTGTTTTTCTTTTCAAAGAAATCTGGCGTGTTGATGAGATGCTCAGCGGTTTTTTGCAGGAGAATTCCTGCTAAAATGTCCCCTATTGCATGCTCCGTCTACATTGCTTCAACACAGGCTAAACTGGTCGACCTTTCCAGTGTACCTGTATTTAATTAGATTCTAATTAAGTGTCCCTGAAAGCTTGGTGGAAACTCCAGACAGTCAGCGGTCAGCATGGAAGGGAAATGTCAATTAATGAAATAAGAAACTTGAAGCATGTGCAGCACTGGACTGCTTGTTGTTGGTGTTCATTTTTAAATGGCATACCAATGAGATGACAGTGAGACGAACAGAAAAGCTGTTTAATGATGTAAAAGGTTCAGGGTAAGATGACGAGTCACGGATGCAAATTTGTACCAAAAAAGTAAATCATTTTTAACTGTTATATTATCTTGCCTCTTCTATGTGTTATAAACCTAACAACCTTTTTTGCAACATGACAAAAAAGAATGTCATAAGTATGATGAATCTCCATGTTGAATCTGAACAACTTACAAGCTTTTCTGGAGACTGAAGTGCTGAAAATGGTTTTAACCTTACTGCTGTAATCTTTCTAGCCACTTTTGGGCACTTTATCTTTATACAGTTAGTGTATAGTACGGAGAAAACGTAGGGATTTTTGTTTTTAGAATAGACATTTAAACTTTGGCAGCATCTCCCTACATAATCACATGTAGAACTTCTATATATATATTTTAAAAGACATCAAATTAAAATAATTATGGCAATCCAGACAGAGATACAAAAAAGACACAAAAACATCTCAATGAATTCATGGTGTACTTTTTGATATCTTGTTTCTAAAGATTTTAAAACTAATTGTTGAAATAACCCTCTGGAGACAAACATGTGTGAAAGTATTACGGCAACAGGAGCTACAGGACTTACTTTAACCAGGTGTGCATAGCTCTGAACAAACACTGGTGCAAAGCATCACAGCAAGATCAAAACATGTTGGATTGAGGCTGCATGAATGGACCGTATGAACATGAATGAGATGTCAGAGTGCATTTAGATGGCTTACCTAGCCGTGGGTCATACTGTCTCATCTGAACTTCTTCCACACAGTCAGCTGGGAACCAGCCTGTCCTCCCTTTGACTGTGCCTTCCCAGAATCCTCCTTCCCCGATACTCAGCACTGACAGAAAGACAAAGAAAAAGGTTTTCATTAGTCCAATACCATTACATAACAAGTTCTCCTGTCATTATAGCGAGGCTGTGCAGTCTGTGGAGGATGACCAAAAAGAAATAGAGGGTCACAGACCAGAGTGAAATGTTTTGTGTTCTTAATTAATAAATAATACAACTGAGTGTGCAAAGAGGGAGAGGGAAGAAAGGGCAAAAAGAAAAGATTAATTTCACAAACACACAAAGGATAGGCACTCCACAAGGATGTAAGGAAAAACTGCAATTTGAAAGCACTGGTTGGTGATGTACCAAACAGACATGCTTTTTCAACACATTTCTATTCAGGTCATACCAATAATTCATTTTAGATTTTAAAAAATTCATAGAAAGACAGGCAAACATTTAGGAGAAGAGGGCATGAGTGATAGAAAATTGTGGAGAGTATTAAAAACAAGAGACCAAATAAAAAAAGATTATGAAAGAGAGCAGGAGGGAGGGAAAGAGAAAGAGATTCTTTCTAACTTCCGCCATGGTAATTAGAGATGAATGTATAGTTGATATTGATCTTCCCTGCAGGACTAAGCCAGCACGCTAATTTCTACAACACTCATCTATTATCCCAGCAAGCTAACACACACACACACACACACGCACTCACTCACTCACTCACTCACTCACGCACACACGCACGCACACACACACACTCCTCAGAGATCACCAGCTGGAACTGAGGCTTTGCCTGAGCGAGCCCTTCTTCTAAACTGGTTGCTAGGATACGCCAGTGCAATGTTGCAGCCAGCAGATAGCCTGTTAAATGATGTAGACTACTTCCTTCAAACTATATTCCACTCTGGCTTGGGGACATGTGATGGTGATGTAACCTGAGGTACTATGAGAGGCAGTCAACTGGACTTCATCTTGAGTGACATGATAGTAAACATTCAAACACCCTTCATTCACAGGATACCCTGGCACACTCTGTAACAATTACAGGATTTTCTTAAGGAAAAAACTGCTGCACCAGGTAAAGATCTTCTCCTTAAGTTAAAGACCATTTACATCCTATTCAGGGACCTAGCTCTGAATAGAAGGCCAAAGTAGTGGCGTGTTTCAGTACAGAATCATATTCAAATTAGCTTATAAACTTAGTATATTCATTTCCTGCTTTCTGTATGGCTGGTCTTGACTGGTTGCTACCAGCAACAACAATGTGCTAGCAATGCTTTAAAATAAAGGTAAGTCCAAATAAATGTTCATTATTTAGTTAAATTGACTCACTTGCTTACCCAGTCAACAATTTCACAGCTTGTCTCTGTCAGACTGGACACACAATGAAAGGGGAGAATAGATGTTTATCGACCCTCTGCTGTGCAGAAAAAAAAGAAAGAAAAAAGACACCTTGCACAGGGAGGATACATGGGCTGATCCCTGTCTCTGATCTTAGCTTAACACAACTTTGCCCTGCATGCCTCTTGAGAACAGACTCCCTGAGTCTTGTTTTCCATCTCTAAACTCTTCATTTTCTGTCCACCTTTTCTTTCTCTACACAAGTCTTTCGTCCCCAGTCTCTATGTTTCCAAACGATTTCCTGGTCACTGCCGGCATACCCCTCTTTGTCTCTGTCAGTGTGTCTGTCTAAACTGTGTTGTGGAGTGCCGGCAGTGTCAGGTGCCAGCTGTGCTCTCTGTTCCCAAATGGCAGAAATGAAAGAAAAGGTGAGACCTCCGATTGATCTTTAAGGCTGCCCTCGCTTAGTTTTCTAGCTTGTTGCACTTATAAACCTAAGTGCAAGGATAGCAAATATTTACAGCAAATCTGTTTTAACAAGACAAATATTGCAGTCTGTGCAGTTGCCAATTCTTTTTTTAAACATGCCAAACAAATACATATGTTTTCACAATAATACTGTTTGTCTGCTCAGCAAAAGACAGTCTTGCACATGGTGCACATGTCTTGCTGTGAAAGTAGCTGCTACCTCTCACTGCCTTTCTGTTCTGCTGCTTGCCAACACTGGGATGACACTTGTTCCTGTGAGTCAGAGCTGGGTTCAAAAGAGGCAAGCGACATGATTCAACTTTCACAGTCCAGTCATGAGCAGGATGGCCTACAATATGTTCGACATTTTCATTATCATGTCCAACCTGACTACTTTAAATGTGAAATGCTGCACTTCTAGACAGTAGTTATGAAAACAAATTTGAGATTTTGGGGCAGCGAATGAAAGACTTTTTATGAATAAACCCTGAAAGAAAAATACAATCCAACAGAGGTCTGCATCAATGTTTTTCTAGGGTCAGCCAAAGAACAGCTCCCTACATATGGCAATCAACACCTCAGCTGGAAACCGGCTTTTTACACTACGGTCTGTGACCGACCATGCTGAGCCATAATCGCCTCCACAGGTGAACCAGAGAGAACAAAGACTCAACACATATTGACATGTATTCATATGGAAAATCACACAACAGCAACCCAACATATGGTTTTACGCTAACCGGGGTGGTGCATTTCCTGCCACCATAAATTTTGCAAGGTGCTTGATGTGTCAAACCTCAATGTTTGGAAATAAATGTGATTAAAATAGATGCACTTTTATATCATAATGTGCCTTAATTGTCCAAATGTACTCTGATGAAACATAATAAGTTACCAGTTATATAAAACTCGCTATTTGACCCAAAGTACAATGTAGAAGTTCAAAGCCTTTGTGGGGTCATATTGCAGATATGATGCCAAATAATCAAGAATGAAGGGAACATGAGAAATTAAATATCATGTAAAAAAGTAAGAAATATACAAAGAGTCCTATATTCAATGCATGCTGCAGATAGAACTCAGCTCATCATCCATTTGTGACAAACTATGAAGATAAATACTTAAGATACCTTCATCCAGGGTGTCAGAGTATAGGAACCTAGCCCTATGCCATCATGCAAGAAGTGGGATACCCCCTGGTCAGGTTAGCAATCCATCACAGGGTTCAGCTCTTTATTATGTGGAAACTTTTTTTTCCAAAGGTGTCGTTAAAGTAATTAAACAACTGACTCAAGAGGTGTTTCATGGATAATCACAGGCTATTTCATAATTAAGTGTTCATATATTGAGCAGTTTAAAGGTCTGTGGTTGATTCCAAATTTGACATTTGCATTTAGAAGCATTTCCTTTTAACCCACAACAAGCAGTGACAAGTAAATGATACAGCCCCTTTAGACAGCAGAAACTAAACAAACCCACCTGCGAAATTAAAACCATAGGTTCTAGCTCTGTAGACATCCACAGAAGAAAGTGGTGGTAGACGACTGGTCCAAAGCCCACAGGCTCACCAATCAAACACGTCTAGTCTACACGCAATTGTGCTTGGCTTCCACACTTCCTGAAGGCAAAACTAAAAGCACAAACACCAACATACATAAAAAAGAAAAAGACAAAAGCTACTAAAGAGCTAAGGGGAGGAAGCCAAATCTTCACTGGTGTCCATCTAAAAGCAACTTTTTGGCTGCTTGCTCAATGAAGCCTAGGATTTCTTTTTTTTTTCTTAGCCGCCACAGACTGAACACGTCACAATAAGCTTAATTAAAAACAAGCTTTGAAAGATTTTGTATCAGCGGGAATATGGTACAACACACCAAAGTGTTTGTACAATGACAATACTCAGGAGAACTCCAAAAGCAAAACAAAGTATAACTGTCAAAACACTTGCATATTGAATTTGTCTCTTTTCCATCCAAAGTCCGAAAACCCTTTTATTTATTTCTCATTTCCTTTTTTCAATTTCAAACAGACAGACACGATCACAAACATTGGCCCTTCTTTACATGCACATACATCAAATCAAAACATTATCTTACATGTTCTTTGGGTTGCCTCACTTTATGTAAGTACGATGTGATGTGTGGGAAACCACTGTGCTGACTGTATTTGAAGGACCTTGAAGAAATTCTCAGCGTGTTACCACAGTTGACTGTTCGGCATCTCAGTGGACCATTAATGAAATCAACACACAAATGAGACAAAAGGTTTGATCTGAAAGAATGAGAGCACTACAGTGGACTCTAGAGAATGAGACAAAAGGAAAGAAACTGACAGAAAGAAGTTTGCATTCAGCACTGACAATGAAAAATGAGAGTCAGCTAGAGACAGACATAAGCTGACAAAGGGAGAGCTATGTTCCAACAGATGCCGGGTTATTCATGACTTACTAAAAAGTCTCCTGCCTGCTAAAAGATCTGGTACAGTTTTATTCTTTGTGTGTGTTTTACTTCTCTGTCTTGCCCTTGGTTAAGTCAGTCACGACTCCTGGTTTAAAAATAGCATCAGTGAGGATGCAGAGCTATTTATACTCCACACACGCCCTGCCAGCATGCTTCAATGCACCCCTCAACCTGTCTGTGTGTGTGTGTGTGTGTGTGAGTGTGAGAGAGAGAGGGAGCTTCTGTCTGTGTGCGTGACAAGGGATTGTGCTCATCTTATTTCTTGCTTCTCTTTGATTCCTTACTTTTAGCTGAGTCACTCATTTCATTTTTCTTTTCTTTGATAGTCTTTGTTTTTCTGTACACAAGCAACCACATGCACAGACACACGCAAACATACAATAGAAACTTATTAATGAACAAATGGCAGTTAGTGAGAAAAAGAGTAAACTTTTAAAATCACTCAACCATATTATTCCCCAGCAACAGCGGATGCATCAAGCTCCTGTATTAGCCTGCAGACACAGACAATGAAGGATGCAGCTGTTCTGGTAGAGGCTCATGGCTTTTTGCCACTGATGCACTTGCACTGATTCAGGCAGGCAAGCCATGGACAGTTTGCCAAAGCCAAAATTCACCTAGATTTTCACAACATGCCATGATGAGATCTCAATGACAGATGTTTAACAGATGTGAAATTATTTTATTCTGAACTGCTGGAATAAGTAGGTATAATGCTAGACAGACTTCCTTTTTCTTTGAAGAACTATCAGAAAACCTGCCCCTTCAATTCGTCCCTCAAGGTGCTGCTAGGCCTCTTAGACAGACAAATCCAATTTAATAAAGTTAACAAAGAATCCATATTAAAATGCATGACTGCACATTTTTTTGCAGCCATATTTCAAACTGTTTTGATTGTGCAGATGTAACTCAGAAAATCAGTCAGTTAACACATGACAGCAGTTTCCAGAGACACAGAAGGTGCTCTAAGTGTTGACATCATTCACTTACAGACTCACTGATATCATTAAATTGACCAGGAGCTCTCTGATGAAACACAAACTATTGCAGTTTTGTCATCATTCTGTTGCTGCTCCCTGCTGTTCACTTTGTGAGCGGTGCTAAAATACGCTGATTCAAAAACAAAAATAGCATTGTGACCAACACAGCAGAGAAGTATGTTAGACAAACAGCTAAACCTATAGTTTAAACTGTTAAATTACTGCAGGCTTATTTTGAATAAGATAAAGATTACGTTTAAAATGTGCTGTAACTAAACTGATGACTGAAAATAATGAATGTAAAAATGAAAATGCAACAGTAACTGTGACTACAATCATGAGGCTTCAATTACAAAAAGGAAAATGCACCTTCATCCAATTAAGTTACAGACACTGGCCATAAAACCTTTGCTTAAACAGGTTCTAACAGTCCTAACTGCAATTTGTGCTGCAGATAGGACTCATCTCATATAATGATAGCACACATGAAGATTAGGCTAGGGACAGCCATAGACCAAAAGATAAAATTAAATTTCCTTGGCAGTCAAATCCTGGCAGTGCTGGAGAAGACAGAAGTCAGGCAACATATTATTTTGTGATCTAAATAGCTTTGTTTGAAACGCAGCCAAACATGCAGCTTGGGTGTGTGTGGCCTTTGCATCAGACAAGCTGGAGCAGAAAGACAAAGCTGTGGCTGATATTAAAAAAGACTGGTCTGACCTTAAAATGAAAGGGGAAATACAGCCCTACAAACACATTGTGCAAGGAAATTATTTCCTTACACGTAGCAGATTTTAACATTCTATTCATATAATTTCTATACAACACCATATAACTTCCCTACAGGCCAGGATGGATATGTTGTCTGGGCTGCAATATCTCAAAGTAGCAAGAATATTACTTATATTAAGTCTAGATTTTGATTAAAGGGGAGACCATTTCAGTGAAAAGGTAAGGTTTAAAAAAAATCTATACTAAGCAATGACTTTAAGTTAAAATTAAAACTGGATAGAAATATGTTGTAGAAATGAGACCCGTGCCTCATGATCACTTCCCAAAAATAAAAAAACATTGATACACTTATGGCACTATTCGGTGTCTTGCACAATTATATAATAAATATGAACATTAAAACTGCTGAGTATTGATTTTCTAAACACAAAGTAATTGTATATATCAGTCATAGCAGGATGTGAGTGTATGTGAGTGCTTAGAAAAAGGTGAGTGAGAGCATTCCAATAAGCAGAGTGCAGCTGTTATTAGATTTGGATCCCTGCAGTCTTTATTAAACCTCAGCTCAATTCAGTGTAATAGAGAGAGCAGTGTTGCATCTTTATGAAACAAGTGGCACACAACTAGAAGACATGCCTACAAACACACACACACATGCACTCTGACAAACAAGGGCGAGCAGCGAAGACGATGTGCTGTCTACAGCAGTAATGGTCATTGCGGACAAAATGAGTGAATGTTTATGCGCTACGAGAAAATGAGAGGGCACTTGAATGCAAGCAGATTGAGAAACAAATTATTAAAATCTTTAATGAAAAGTTTAGAAGAGGGCAACATGAGTGAGATGATAAAGTTTATTAAGAGGATGAAGGTGGACATGGAAAACAGGAACAGAGGTGATAGGCAATTAAGAAGGTGGTGTGGAAAAGGGCAAGTGGACTCCAGAGTAGAAACAGGACTGAATCAAGTAAAGAGCCAATAAATAACAAGGAGGTGGGACAGTCACATGGCTCTGAATCAAATACTGTATGTGCTCGGGATTTCTGCGTGCTCATCCTCAGAGGACTTCCTTTGCTTAGAAGAGGGTGGGGGAGTGGTGCAATCTCTGGCTCATCAGTATTCAACTGAGAGTCACAAGGGAAAAAAAAAAAACAGGCAGAAAACCTGAAGGAAATATAGACAAGTTTTAGAAAATAATCAAAAGAAAAATGTAAACTATGAAGAAGCTTTTTGTGAATGACAGCAAAGTCCTGGAACAAAGGAAGAAAGGAAGAAAACTGAAGAAAAAAAATAGGAAAGTGAGGAGGGCGGGAGTGTTGTAAATTACAGCCAGAGGAGGAGGAAGAGAGGTGGGAGGAAAACTCCAAGCATGACTCAGAGGGATCCCTCTGCACTTCTCATCTTTCCCTCCCTGCATCCCTCGCAGGCTTAAAGGGAGTTGCATGACATACTTCTTCTTTGACTGTTATTTGTCTTTTATTCCATTTCTCAAGCATCTTTTTCTTCTATATCAACCTTCAGGTGGAGACAAAAATAGAACAGTCCACCTAATACCAACCCTTTTACTCTGCTTTTTTTCTATCTCCAAGCAAAACTCACATAAAAGCCTGGCACAAAAACACAACAAAGGTTTGATGGTTTATAAATGACAAAATCATATATCATCACCAGATTTGATGACCAACAAAGAAAATAACAAGTAGTGAATTTAATCACTGTGTGCCTATGATTACCAAGTTTTATACAAACAAATAGCCTTTTTATGTTTATATATCAGATATACTATTTTACTTTGCACCATCAATCACACAGCGGATCATCTGGTTGAACAGTCAAGGGGACAAAAAGATAAATGTGCATACAATGAACTGACCAGTGCCCATGTTATAAATCATTACACAACAATGATTCATGTTGCTTATTAGGAGTACCTCTGAGTTGGATTGACAAAAAACAGCCTGGTTTCACAGTATAAGAATTTCACAGTCCAGGTTTTGAAATTGTGATGACGTTTTATGTCACTCTTTTGCCCTGGGTAGCAACACATAACTCAACATGAACCGCAACTAGTGTGTACAAAGCTTTGTAGTCCATGACCCTTTTTATTTCTTTAACTCTATGTGTTGCTTAAGATCTATAGTATACTATGTACATTGATTTTAACATTTACCATGCACGTTAAATTTCTCATCATAACCATTAGCAGGTTCAACTCAAGTCAAACAGCCAAGTAATAAAAACCAAAGAGTAGAAAACCAAACAGACTAATTAGTTGTGCTACATGAGATAAATTGCAATAAAGAAATGTGAAAGCAAAATTTTGATATTTAATAGTTTTTTAGTCAATATTGTATAATTGTGACCTATTGGACTAGTGCATGTATTTTGCAATCTTGACGATGAATATAAAGATATTAATAAGAATGCTAATCTTGAAGAAACTTCTTGTCGGTACTTTGATGCCAACCTGATCAAAAAATATTTCTGTGTCCTTGATTCATGTAAATCTTGTTTAATTTCTACACGATTTTCTCCTCATTATAGCACATTTTGTAAAACATTCTGGTAATTATGAGGTACCAATCTCAAAGCATCGTTACAAGAAACTTTTCCTTTTAAGAAAACATTTTATCTCATTATACTGTACCTCAAATCCAATATATATAGTAACTTTTCTTGTTTCAGACAGATAGCAAGAAATATAAAACCTGCAGCCTGAGTGTACTGACTGATACCATCTTGTAGTCAATCACTGATTCCAAGCAAACACAAGAAATTGTGCATACTGCACAAATAAAACAAAACAAAACCAACACAGCCATTGCATGGGAACAACAACCCCTTGCATAAATGAATATGCCATGCTAAAATGTAATTGACACTGTTAGTTGGTTGCTCTATGTTACACTGCATGTTCAGGTAGTGGTTAGTGTTATTTTGTTTGTTTGTTTCCTGATTAAAGTTTCTCACTTAAATAGCAATAATAAAAAAAAGAAAGGGTATTTATGTTGAAAAAAAGTAGAATTCAGTCTTGTTTAATTAGTTCAAATGTAAAAGTATGCATGCATTTAGTTTAACCAGAAGAGGGCATACGGTTTTTCATGTTTGCTTAAAGCCACACTGCCTGATAACTACACTAAGGACATGGCAGGTCCATGTAAAACTTATCAGTTCAATTTTCTAAACACAAACGGACATTAGGAAAAACAAAAAAATGGATTAAAATATCCATTTTTTCATTTTTTTCACCTTGACAAACGAAAAAAATTTGATTTTTAAACAGTTTTTCCAATTTTCTGTTTTCATTCAGAGGATCAGAAATTTAGAAAATTGCAAAATTGTGTAAAAATTGCAAAATTGTGTAAAAATTGCAATATTGTGTAAAAATTGCAAAATTGGGTAAAAATTGCGTTGGGGCTTCAATTATTCAATACTACAATGATATTCTCTCACTCGTTCCATGCGCTGGTTGTGAGAATTGACCAATCGGAAAACTCTGTCCCCGAACGGCTATTCTCCAATCCTTGCTCAGCAACCGAAATTAAGGAAAAAGACCTCCGTCAAACTTTGTGATTTCAGCAAGATGGTTAAACGGTGTGCCTATGGGACTTGAAAGTTTTTAAGATATTCCAAACGTTTAGAGGGAGGGGTGGCGGTTTTTCACTTTTCCGAAGCCCAAAACTCAACCGGAAAGATGCAGACAATGGATCAAGCAGTGTGGGAGACCTCACTCACAGTGAAATCCTTCAAAAAAATCAATAAGCATATGCATGCAGCATAACACAGTATGATCACAAATGTTACTGGTAGTGACCATTTTGTGCGGAGTGACAATTCTTTGTCTAATGTCAACAAAGTATGACATTAGAAGAGTTTATATGTTTACTATACAAAGAGCTGTAAAAAGTATAAAAAGAAGATGTGTATCTGTTCTAGGTGTAAAACTATGGAACAGCCTTAACACACATTCAAAGACGTCTAACTTTTTAATGTTTTTTAAAGCTTTGGTTTGTAAAGATATCTTTGAAGGATATAAGCAGGAATGAAGTCTTGTTTTTTTATTGATCATTTTAATTATTATATTAAAATTACTTTTTGTTTTTGTTTTATTGCTTTAATGTTTTTGTTGGAAAAAAGCCATCTATTGTTATTATTACTATCTGTATGAAGGCGAGGCTTATATAAGCATGTTGCTTGTGCCTCAGCCTGTTCAGTCAAGAAAGATAGTTGATTTAAAATCTTCCATTATCTTTGGAATTTTGTCTGTTTTGAAATGACTGAATAAACTCGAACTCAACTCAACAATAAGGTAAACAAGCATGAAGAAAGCATCATCAGAAAGTAGAAATATCTGCCATGCTTTGAGGAAGCCAGTCAGACCTCTGTTCTTTAGACAATGTTTATCCGTGTAGATCGCTACACTGTTACACGGTTCAGTAGAATACAGAGGCTACGTTGTGAATATATGCTTCTGTGGCATATAAGTGGTGGGTAAACATGACGGCAAATGTTAACGGGGAAATACAACATCGGCAGGTTCACACCAAGGTTCACACCGGAGGCGGGAAGGGCCGCGAAGCGGCGCACATTCGCCCCCTGTTCACTGTCTGGCTGCTGCTGTGCTGGAGTGGGGGTGTGGCGTAGCTAGCTAGGCGGGAGAGGGAGATGGAGAATAATAATTGAGTAATTGGAGCTCAGACACAATTTTGCAATTTTCTAAATTTCTGATCCTCTGAATGAAAACAGAAAATTGGAAAAGTTGTTTAAAAATCCAATTTTTTATTTGTTAAGGTGAAAAAAAATGAAGAATTTGATATTTGAATCCAATTTTCTGTTTTTCCAAATGTCCGTTTGTGTTTAGAAAATTTAACTGATAAGCGTTACACGGACCATGGCACTTCCCAGTTTTTCTAAAACATGATAACAAACTGCATAGGTGAGGATATGCCTGTTGCTAACAACCATCTGGAGTCAGTCCAGGTCAAACAGTGTGCATCAAACTGTACATGATAGAGTGATTGTAAGTCAAAATCATAGCAGTGCTCCTGTTGAATATGTATCTGTATCAGTCAATGGCTCGTGTTTATGCAACAGTGTTCCTTTTCATGTTTATTCATACACTCATTAACTCTGCAAGTGCTGTGTTTTGTATGAGGCTACATCTCAGTAAGTTGTATGTTAGGAAAGCACAGGTTTTAATCTAAGTAAAAGGCTCGGTGTGGGGAGATCTTGTCAGCCAGGGTGGACCATATGAGGATGTTTGGTAAAACAAACAACTGAAACTGAAATGGAAATAGAAGGAAGGAATATAAGAAACAAAGGAAGAGATTGCAATAGGAGGACAGGTGGTGTGGTCAGCATGGATCAGGTAGGTGCGTGGGCAGGACTGCACCCCGCTGCTGTTCTGATTGGACAGCAACGTCCTTGCCTAAGGCTTGTGACCTGGTCCAGTATCAATAATACACACAGCTTGGAACATTATAAATGACTAATGAGTAAAAAAAATTTATTAGGATGACCAGGTCTATTTTTAAATACCAGTAATTGCTCCTGAGGACCACTGGGTGTGAACTCTAAACCCGTTCCAAACACACCATTTCTTCAAATGCTCTCAAACACACCGTTTAATTATAATCTGTATTGTTTCTAAAGCTGTTCTGAAGGAGTTTGTAAAGGGCATTGTAAGATATTTTTAGTAAACATTAATATATTCTAAATTGTACATTTTATAGGCAACACATTTATCTGATCATATTCGCCTCTTTTTCAGCAACATCTGCGATTCCTTTCTCCTTTCTACACCGTTAAAAAAAGCCACTATAACACTGTAAATGTCCGGCTTTTGAGTGCAGTGGTAAAGTGTTTGATCTGTATTTAGTCCCACATCAGATGACCATGGTACAGTAGTTGTGGATTGCTGTTTACACACAGCATTTTTGGTCTTAGAAATGCATTGGTGAGTAAAGTCAGAATGCTTTAAGCTTGTTCGGCTACAAAATTACAGACATAATCACCTCCATAAAAAAAAAAGAAAAAATAAAGCGTGGAAAGTGGTGTATACTTTCCAACTGTTTAGACCCTAATTTTCACCAAACAAGACCAAAAGCGTATTTTAGTGCAAACATTAATGTTTTAGAAATTATTTTGATCGTTCATCTATGTGCATGGAATCACCGTGAGTATTGGGACCTTCTATCAATGGGGGAAAAAACAGCTGAGGATAGAGATTTTTTCATTTCTCATCTGTTTTATTACAATTTACTGAGGCATACTAACAAACACACATGTTTGACACTAGGGACACATTCTCTGAGCTCCCTAGACATCAGGAACATACATAGGAACCTTATCATTGTGGAACAATTCTTCATTTACTTTGGGTGTGTCTTTTTAAGGTATTTTTTGGTGGAAAAAAATGGCCAGGGTATAAGGGGTGAAGGAAACAATTACTGTAATTATGTTATGTAATAAATACATACAAAGTATCCTATAATCTATCATAATATTATATCGTAATAAATTAGTTTAAGCGTCTTGATGTCTGTAGCACCATGTTATCTGTGTGCCACATAAAAACATAAACACAAGAGGAAAAAAAGAAAAAAAGGGAAAAAATAATTCATTGGTATTTTTGAGTGAGGCATTTGGTGAAAGCAAACATAGGTTGATTATCAATATGATCATATTTCTGCTTTAATAATAACTTCCATAAACATAAAGTATTAATCAAAGGTCTTGATTTAATTATATTTTGGGGGTTACTACTGTCAGAAGAATTATGATACAACATCCTTTTGGTTTTTATACTTACACCCAAAGACAATCTGGCTTTAACAAGAGAGGAGAAGTACAAAGTAACGCTAGTGAAAGTTGGTGGCTACATCTCAAAGTAGAGTCAGTTTGGACATAACGTTTGAAATGTTTAAGCACACTGATGTGAGCTTGTTTCCACTGTAAAGTAATGTTTCGTCGTGTATTTATAAGGTGCACGATGAAGTGTAAGTAGATAGGAAACACTAAAACTTGCAGCGAGCATGAACTGCTAGAACTATAAAATCTAACAAAAGAAGGATAAACAAGCAACATGTGCAGCTGCTACTTATTAAAAAACAAATATCTGTACATTATGCATTTGTGAGTCTGTATGAGTAGGTACACAACAGGTAGGAAAACAGAAAGACTGGAAAAATATATATTTTTTTACCATGTGTGCCTCGGATATTAGGACAGCTGGTTGCTGAATACTTGAAAGATGCAGTTTATCTAACTTGTGGGAGGCAATTACTTACACTGTGTTTCACAAAGAAACCTACACAGGAGGATGTACACTTTAATACACACAGGTGTGTACCACATGCACTTCATGATGCAGACAACAATGGAAAGTTACTGCTTGCACATTAAGAGACATATATTGACACACACTTGGTGCTCCCAATGCAACTACCAGGCAGAGATAAAGTCTAATTAATTCTCCCCAAGCTAACTGTGGGAAACTGACAAAGATACTAGACAACTTCCAACACTTTCGAGTTTATTATCCAAACCGATTTGCAAGAAATGCAGGAATACAGTATTTCTAAAAATCAAGAACTAAAATTTGCACAATAAATAGACATTTTCCTGAATAAAATGATTTTTTTTCAACTCACCAAGGGCATAATTTGATCAAATGACATGTTAGAGCTGGAAATACACTTAACACCTGTTGCTTGGTAACAGATGGATGCATGTGTTTTTTTTAACAATAGCGATTTGTACTATCAAAAATGTAATGTATTGAATGACATATTTCATATACATGATCCTCTGGCTTTTGGCCTTGGTTGAGATGCACATGTATGTAAAGTGCCGAATTAATTGCTTTTTGTTACAGAGAAAACAACATAAAGGAGAAACATGCCTGCAGAGAATGGATTCAGCTGAAAGTCTTTGCAGTTTAGTTGCTGTGTTCAGTGTGCCTGCTGAATGGCTGAGTTGTGAGTGTTCCCAGTAAAAGATTATTTCTGAGCCAGTATAAAGGCAGACCTGGAGCAACCCATTTAAACCCAGTATATAAGTGTATATGAGTATATTTTTGTCCCTATAGCTTGTCCAGGTATCCTCCATTGCCCACAGCAGTGTTAATATTCTGCACACACAGGGTGCGGCCAAACCCCATTAATCATGTTTGTGAATGTCTAATCTCAACATTACTTGCACTGGTTTCATTTTCATGGCTGTCTACAAGATTTATAATGGCGTTTGGGGAGGGTCTATGTGGTGTGTGTGTGCACGCACAAGAGATGTAATACACTGTTACGGAAGTATGCTCTCAAGTGTGCCACCTTGTTGAGGAGAAGAATGTCCCAAACCTGCTCTTAATGCCTTTTGTATGGTGGTGTGTGGATACAGCATGTTCACACACATATCTGCCCCTTTAAATATTCTGTGGTGTTTATCTACGAGAATCTACCACTGTGAGTTTGAGCAAGTTCATACTGTATATGCACTTGTGTGTGTGCCTGTGTCCTGGTTACAGTGGCATGTGTCCCTATTTGTTACCATGGTGAGGATAAGTGGCCTTTCAAGGGATGTTCAATCGGATGATGAGATCAGATTACATCAGTGAAGGGAAAGAGCAGAAACAAACACAGGTGTGAGTAAGGGAAATTGCATGAAGAGAGGATGTAAGAGAGTGTGGGGAGAGGCCTTGGTGGCCTATTGATGGAGTTAACCAAAAGAATCATCAACACACAACCACACACCCCATGACCAAATAGATACATGCTTACTGTATATACACAAATTGTCAAAATACAAAGTCCAGTAATCCCGGAAGCATCTAATTTTTTTTAAACGCCATTGCTGACAAAGAGTAAAAAACACACCAAGAAACCAAGTGCATGCTAGTTTTGTGGTCTTCTGAAAGTCAGAGTGTTGAAGGACCAACAAATCTTATTACCTAAGACTAACAGTCTGCTTGGAGAGCTGAATGTGGATGATCCTTCTAAATGGTGGACAGCGGGGCTGTTTGTCTGGACGAAGGCTCTCTAGAGACATTGATCGCAGACAAACAGACCAATAGACTGACAATCACAGACTGAGGACTAGGGTTTTTTCCAAGAAGGTTTTAAAACAGGATAAAAATCAATCTGAATGAAACATTTATTCCAGACACTGAAACTATATTTTGCCTTGTTGTACATGAAAGCTACATGTGTATGTTTCTGTGCAAATGTATATGACAGAGGAATTGTGCAACATTCAGAACCATTTAAGTCTTTCAAACGATCCAAGTAATCTCAAGCACATTTTTAAAATGTTTTTGTTCATCTAATTACGCCATTGTCAACAGTGCAAGACAATTAAAGCTTTGAAAAAAACAGTCAGACTGTGATTCACCGATGTCCCGAGACGGTACTAAATCAACCTGTAGTCATATATCTGTGGCAGCAGAATGGCAAACAATGACTCACAGTTGTCACAGATTTGTCGTCTGTCTTTTAGGTAAGAAAAAAAAAACAGTTCAATTTACCTTCACGTTCATCATTTTCACCATTAAAGTCAGCGTATTCTTCAGCATCCTCACTGGTTTGCGTGTCAGCTATAAGGCATTTACATATGCATTTATACATAACTGATACAAATGCAATGCTACATGTGAACAAGTAAAACAACACAGCTCAAACCTAAATGACTGCATAGACCGGCTACAGTTTCTAACACGCTACCACAACATTCACCACTGTATATTATGGGTCTACACATATTTCTGCTATTTCGTAAAGGAATATTACTACAGAGTTAAAAGTATTTTGGTAGCTTCCCACTGCAAGATGAATGTTACTGTACATATTATAAAAACAATAAATAATTGAAAAAGACCCTTCAGTCTTACTCAAAAAAGGTTAATTTTAAAGGATACTTCAACAGTAAAATAGATAAATCCCGAAAATATTCTGTTAGATTTCTACACAGTTTACAGTTAATATCATGCAGTGAACAAAAACCAACTAATACTCACAGTATCAAGACTATGATAGGCTAATCTAGAAAGGCTAATCTAACAACATGACAAAGTCAAGAGGTCAATTGTTGCTACAAAGATCTACTGTATTTACCATCTGAGTCCGGAAACAAATCTGATACTTCAAATGAAGGCAGAAAAACAGGATTTCATTATTTCATGCAATTCTTATGTTGTCAAAACCTTACAATAAAAATGTATAAATAACTTATAACATCATACTTGACTGAAAATATACTACAGCCTACTAACTACTACAATATGACTCCAACTAAAAATAATGAGGTCTTTATTAATGATTCCCTCTACAGCAAACAGTAGTCTATGCCTAAATTGTCCACCAGTTGGTTTACGCTCTTTACAAGGTGAGGTAATGAAACTTGAGCAGATACTGATCTACATCACACACACACTCACAAACAGACACATTTTGCAGTCACATTTACCCAATCTGATCTCATCATAGGGATGCTCCTCTAGTACAGCTGGTGATTAATAAGGTTGTACAGACATTAACAGGAAAACAGATTAGTGTCTGAGCGGCTCTGTGTTTAGGGGGTTGGGGGTGGGGGCTAATTATCTAAATATAACTGAATCATCAACATGTTTGCAGTCAGAAGCAATATCACAGTTAGCTTCAGGGAGCAAAATGTGTCTTTAATTTGTACTTTTTTTTAACCTTCACAACCAAAGTCATATAAACATACAAGTCTTGACTTGGGATTATTTGATGAACATGAGTGTGAAGAAATTCTTATGTATTTGACTTCTTAATTATGACAACAAGGTAAAAAAAAAAAGATAAAATATCACATTCTCCATATTGTGATGGAGACATATTACTATTAACAGCATTTTCATTAACAAATGCAGAAAAGACTGAATGCACATCAAGCCACAGGTCATTCATTCCTTAGAAAGCAGCATATCAAGCTCAGTTTCTCTGTGCATCCAGATGCCTGGTCCTTCTCTTTAGGAGCAAGATAAAATAAACTACATAAAAATATTTTTTCTATCAAAACGAACATTTAACAAAAGTAGCTGAACTGCCAAGACTCATGATGTATTATTCAGTTCATATACGAAAACTACAGAGATGTAGTTAATGCAAAATAGTAATAGTTATGATGGTCAGTGTTGCATAACAAAGCCAGATGGTTTACTTGGCTGGGCCTTGGTGCTGGCAGCCATGACACTGAAAGCTTGTTTCCTACATGGCCAACATGAGAGAATGGCAAAACACTGAGCATTCATATTAGTGACTGGGTTATAGACGGTGACAGCAGTGCATTCTGTAGATCGAGGCATACTAGGGTGCTGTTGAGCCATTACATCTACAATAACAATTGTGTCAGCGGTATGCTTTAATATTCCAGACAATGCTGTATCATCTGTTTTTTTCAGTAGAAAATGTTCAGTTTGAATTGCTTATCACATGATTTAGATTATTTTATTTTTTTTGCAAATGACAGCAGTATTTCTATGAAACAGACAATTCTGTAAAAAGGAGTCATAAGGGATACAGGAGGAGGTCACCTGATAAATGTCTGTCAGAAAAGGAGGAAGACTGAGTATGTTAAGGTATAAATAACTGTAAATTACGGAGAGAGGTATTATCAATATACATGTGAACATACAAAGACTGAACAGAAAAGAAAACAATAGATATCCAAACATATATTTTCATCATTGTTTGGTCATAAATAAGAAACTTGGTGGTACATACAGTATATCTCAACATAGGCACTGCAAACAACTGTGATGCAATCCCTTAATGATAGCGATAATATTTTCATTTTTACTGATTTTTACAGTATAAATGGAAGCACTCAGTATCAATCTGTATATAACCACCATAAATTAGTGTATGCCAAAATGTGCGACCAGTAAAACTACAGCAACTGAATTGATTGCACAGCTAAACCATTCTTTAGTCAACCCAGTATCAATCAAAGCTCCACCCAACCAATGTTGAAAAAAAATCATAAAATGGTGCAAAGATCTGGAGTGTATTTAGCACAACAGAACAGAAAAATCATCCTTTATGTGCTTGTTTAGGACAGATTAATGGAGGATGCTCAAAAAAGACTTTGATCTCAACTGCCTGATTCCAGTCATGAAACACATAGATGGTTCTATAATGGTTTGTGAAACTTTGTCATGCAATTCTCTCAGTCCTCGATTACACTGCATGGTAACAATTATTAGTCAATTTTGGTGACCAACTGTGTCCCAAAAGTGGTACCATTTTCCTGGATGATAACAATCTTATTCCCATACCTAAAATAATAATGCAAAACTGGCCCTAAGAGCACAACTGTTTTGTGAAACACTTAGATAGGCCACAACAATTGCAAAGTTTTATCATAACTGAACATTTCTGTTGTGTTATGGAGTAGCAAGTAGGTAACAACTTTCCCTGGTTATTCTCTGTGAAAGAGCTGGAACAGATTTCCCCTAATATTAAATGATAAAATTGTGATTTAATCACAAGTTTTGATTATTTTGTCCAACCTGTGTAAATGAGTGTGCGTGTGGTAGTTTATACAAACTTCATATTCAAATTCCAAACTGACCCTCAATCTGTACTTCCTGACGCTCTGTAGATCTGAAAAGAACATAAGAGGTCTCAGCATGAGTACAGCCCCTCTCTCTCACTCGTTCTCTCTGGCCTTTCTAAGGACATGAGGGAACTGTTTCCATTAAGTTAATGTGGGTTTGATCCATGGTGATGCATGTGAAGTGGCAGGATGCAGGCTTTCAGGTCAATGAGGAACAAAGTATCTGTGGACAGGTGATAAGAGGTAAAAGGAGGAAGAAAATCCGTTGTGTATTTGGGAAGGAAGCACTCTAATAGAGGGGAGTGAACACATTATTTGTATGCATACAAACAAATAAAAGCACAGTGGGACTTGTTTGAATTTGCAAGTCCTCTCCTTGCAAAATCCAAGGTTTGTATAGAGTGTGCACATCTCTTAAGTGGATTAAAACAACACTAATAACTAATTGTTTCACTGTAAAGTGTAAGGTTGACACACTCAGGTGTGTGGGAGAGACAAGGGGTGAGAGGAATATTATGGAGTTTACCTTCTACGTCATTACAGTCATAGTCTTGAGTGAAGCATGGATGGAGACAAAAGCACACACACAAACACATGAAAGCAAAGCTCCTGAAAACAGCAGAAAACAGCACATTTAAATGATGATTCACAATGTCAAGCTCAAACATTGCTGGGATGACTTTCAGGCTGAGAAATTGCATAACTGCTTTGCAGTCAACAGTACAGTGAAGTAATGGTATGCTTTGCATTCGAGACAGATGAGAGCATAGGAAGGTTTGCACTTTCAAAGTCTGCATCAAACCTCTATTCATATAAGCCACATATTGTCATGGACTTTCCGTGAGATCCTAAACATTACTGAGGATGATGGGCAATTGCTGACATGCCATGAAATACAGGATATTAACAGCAGCAATGTAAAGTAACTGTAATAGTATAATAAACAATATATAAAAAAAATACCAAAACAACATCAGAGATGACAGCACATAACCTACCTTTGACCCGTTCTCCACGGTTTAGTTGGATCTCTCCCTCCCCCTGTGGCGTGTAGGGTTTGACTACAATGAAGGTACGTCCTGGGACAGCACTGTAGAGTTTCCGTTTGGGCCCACGGGGGCCTGTCAATGCTGGGGGTGTGTGATGAGGTGGACTTGGGTCCCGTTGCACTGAGCCGGGGCTGTAAACAAACACATATGTTACTGTGGTGATTCCAGGGAGCTGGTAACTGAAGCCCGTGGTCACCGACATGGTCGTCAGTGGGACAGCAACCTGGTGACACCCCCTGGTTGTTATGGTAGCCAAGGAGGGATTCATAGACAAACCAAAGTACCTGCCAATCAACAGTCAGTGTACCACAGGAAAGTCATGAGAGGAGAGTATACTCCTCCCAACCACTCTCTTCCTCTGCTCCTCCTTTTATTCTCTCTGTTTCTTCCTCAAGAGCAAAGGCAGTATCCTCACTCTCTTCTACCCTATCCCTCTATCTCTCTCCTTTTCCTTGCATCCTTGTCGAGGTAGGAGAAGAAATATCGGTGCGAGGAACAGCACTATTTCCTTGTCTCTGTAGGGCTGTCAGGTCCGTCTGCAAGCCCCCTTTAGTTAAACACATCCTGAGTTTGGGCTCCAGCAGATGTCCCCTCCAGAGACGGACAGAAATCCCCTGTATGTCCCCGTTCCAGATGCTCCAGGCTGTGCTACAGCTCTTGCCTTGTCCTTGGGTCCTGGTTCTCCTGCTGTGGAGGAGAGAGGTTAGGTCTGCTCCCCAACTCCCGCTCCCTCTCCCGGGAGTCCCACCGCGTCTGCCTCTCCTCTCCCCTCCACCCCTCACACATACACTCACACACACTCACACACACTCTGGCAATGCTGCTGCTGCTGCTGCGATCCGTGGCTCCCCTCCCCTTTGATGGCTCGCTCACACTCACACTCACACACCACAAACCCTCTATGTGCATTCTAGCTGTGCGCACATGCACAAACACAGACAGCCCCCTCCACTCCTGCTAACATTGCACCTTCACTAGCATGGCATACGCCACCACCAGCATGTTGCTAACACATCGCTAACACACATGCACACGAGTCCCAAAGCACGATTGATCTCCTCCTGCCTGTCTGCCTGAGAGTGTGCATGCGCCATGGCTCCCTGAGGCAGGCTGAGTGAGTAAATGTGTGTTTGTGTGCGCTTGTGTGCAATAGGGTGGAGGTGGAGGGTGGAGGATGTCCGGAATGCCTTAAAACCCCTCCCTCTATCTCTCTCATTTCTATCAGCCTCTCATCCCTCTCCTTCTCTACATTTCTTCACACTGCATCTTTATTCTCTCTCTTTCCTTCTCTCTCTCTCTAGCGATGAATTCTAATACAGCAGCAGAGCTCCGCCTAGTTTTCATTCATCACCTCTGTGCTGTGTGAGTTGCATTCAGCATCAATCTGCCCCTTGTGTTGTCAGAACTCTCTCAAAAATCTTTCCAACCTACATCAAAACACAAACAATGCTTGTACAGTTAAGAAATATAAACATAAAGGATAACAAACAGATTTAATAATAGCAGGATTATTATTTTATGCATTTTTTTGTTTAGTTTCTGTAACTTGTTACTTGATTATGCTCTTAAATAAAACAAATATGTAATTTGCTGTATAGCTATCTTGATCAACAATAACTATTGTTATTATCATTATTGTTTATCTACCACTCTGTCACTCCCATTCTCTTGCCATTCTTTCAAGGGATGTTCCATCAGTGACTTTGTCAGCTACATTATTATATTCACCTGATCCCAGCCTCTTGTGTCCTTTCCCCCTTTTTCTTCATCCTTGTGTCTACCCTTTTCCTGATTTCAAGCATTTTGTTTCCTTCTCTACCCTGATCTCTATTACTTTTTTTGTTTTCCTTATTTCTCTCAGATCCCCCAATCCCCCTATCGAAACAACGGCTTGCTGACGGCTTTCCAATTACCATAGGGACTGAGGGTCCAGGATGGGTAGTGCATGTTAATGTCTGAGTCCCAGCACAGTGTATCAGTAGTGCACATACCAGACCAATGGGGGAGAAACCAGTTCATTAGCCATACCATTTCTGCACCAGGTTGGATGTTCTCTTGCCTGCAGACCTGCTTAGATTCTTTGTAGCGTGGGTTTATCAAGGGGACATCCATCAAAAATATTAGCCCATAGCCACAAGACAACATTGTATAAGGGGTATACGATACATGAAGAGTCTGTATCAATCTGATACCTAGTAAGTAAAGGTTTAGTATCGGCGATACTCTTTAATAGGGCTGTCAAAATTAACGTTTTAATTGCAAAAAGGTTAATCTGTTGATTAATTTTTCAATGCATTAATGCCTATACAACAATTTATTACTCACACCATAAAAATCCAAATTAGGCCATATTTCGACAAGAGAAGCTAGTTTTGGGCATTTAGTAGAACCGAATCCACCAAAAACTTCATACCGTCTTTATCAATTAATTTTGTGAGTTTTCAATCCTTACATAAAGAATCTTTATAAAAGGGTTTCCAGAGACAAAGTTATTACTAGTGCCATTTTAAAAATCCGAATTTGGTATTATCTCGAGGAGAGAAACTGATTTTGGGCATGTAGTGAACCGAATCCAACAAAAAACACTTTATCCTCCTCTTTTTTACCTTACTTGTCCTGTCCAGCATTGTAGCAAGCAGAATAATGAACTCTCTGCTATGTTGTTCTGTGGAAAACTCCTTTTTCATGAACATTTTGACAGTTTTGAAACATCACATTAAAGCATTGATGTCATCAGCATTTGGATTGATCTGCCCAGGACTACATTGAATAGCTGCTGCCAATTTCTGGGAAGAACCCATGATGCAATTCTCCCCAAAGTTGGAAAATTACGTTGAGATCTGTTGATTGAGGAGGACATTCAAAGATAGCCATGAAATGAGTTTTGTGACAAGGTGCATAATTAATCTGAAAGTTTGAAGGGCAGAGCATAAGGCCACATATGATCAGCCATCAGTAGCCTGTGGGGTTTTTAAACCACCAAATCACCAGTCATCCATGAAAACTGGTGCTATAAAAGCATGTTTGAAAATCCACAGAAAGTCTACCATCCAGTCTGCTTAAATCAAGACAGTTAAACAAAAAACAAAACAAAGCAGCACAAGTGCATGAGCTTAGTGTTCCTCTCATTGTTCTCAGATTTCATGTTCCTTTATCGCCAGGTGCAGTTGTAGTACTTCCCAAAGCTCCACACTAAGCAGCATTCACTTTTCAACAGAATGTTTGAACAATGTTCAGAGCTGCATCTGCAACCATTGTGGCGTTAATATCACCAGATGGTATTTATAGATCCTGGTAGAAACAACAGCCCTCATTTATCAAACTTGCGTACGACCAAATCAGGGTGTAAATGAGGCGTTTATCAATCTAGAAGTTGGCGTACGGTACGCACAAAATATACACTGAGTCCGGAAGTAGTGTAAATTTACACCCATATCAACGTTCATCACAACATGCAAAAAATATGCATAAAATTCAAGATTTAGACAACAATAAACATTCCCAGCGTGGCAAAATTATAGGCTTACACCTCTCACATTACAAATATGCAATTTCATGAAGTTATGTTTGGGCTATGTCATGATAGTCTGTGTCATTAAATAAGGTGCAAGATGTCAAACTCAAAAGTCTTCCACAAATGTATGGATTTCTAGACGATGCACACGCTACATTAAGAAGGGAGAGACTTTTCTGTGATTGGAATGACTTGAGTCTGATGACTGACTATTAAGTCGATTCCATTTGCCAAGGCATGTTTTAGTAGCCTGGGTGCTAGCCGAACTTAGTCCCGCCCACAACATTTGAGGTCTGGAAGTTCGGTCTGGCATCGCTCCGTTGAGGAGAAATTATGCCCGAACAAAAACTGTTCGGACCAATCAAATTGGGCTTACGATGATGGACAGGTAAGCAACAGTAACATAATCAACCACGTCACCAAAGAACGCTTGGGTTGAATTTGTTTACATCAAAGATGGCTGCCGCTGGAGAACTGAGATGTGTAGATTCTGCCATCGAGTCTGTTCTAGAAAATATTGACAGCACATTAATTCTAAAAGAGGAACAGATAAATGCGATCAAGGCATTTTTTAATCGGAAAGATGTCCTTCCTACGGGATTCGACATACGTCACACACTCCGTTGCTCTGATTGGTTATAGGTTATAGGTCTATCCAATTGAGTGCAGAGGCTTTTTTTTTCCTGGTTCGGTTGAAACACGCCCCATAATCACAACCCAAAGGAGCGGTATCAGACTCACATCCTGACAACAATTGAGTATGGCTACGTCAGGCTAATGTTTAATTCCAGTTGTGTGCACAGTTGGAGCCGGAGTTAGCACGGGAGATCCAGTGTTCTCGTGGATTTCTTTTTAAACAAATAGCCTATGTATCAACTTCTCTTCAGGAGCGCGTGTCACACGCTGTTTACAGATGTGCTCATCTTTTCAGATTTTATTTTTTTGAGCCCCATTTAAGCCTCTTTCGAGGCTTCCAAACAATATATCCCCCCTTATAACTTGTATTTCTTGATCCGTGAAGCTCTTCGTCTTTACAATCTAGGTCGTGTTTCGTCCAGCCATGCCGCAAAAACAAGGCGTGGAAGAAGCGGTTGCTGAATACTTAAAGGCGTGACTTTCATAAATACGATCGTTTTCAGCCGTAGGCATTTATCAACACCTGCATGAACTTACGCTCGGATCTGTGCAGATCTCACACGTTCATAAATCCCACGCTGGATCTAGTGTATTTGGAATATACACCCGAAATATACACCCTTTTCTGTGCAAGTTTGAAAAATGAGGGCCAATGTCTTTCATTAATCCCAGTCAAATTTGGAAAAAGAAGATCAGCACTGAAAAGACCGCTCACAAATAACCAAAACAGCTTTCCTGAACCGAATTGGTGACATTAAGACACTTGTTTGCAGGGGAAAGAGGCAAGTGATCTATGAAAAGTAACTGAAAAGTAACTGCAGTAACTGCTTTTTTCCCCACTGAAATTTAAAATACTATCAATCATAGAGGAGATGTTTATTGTAAGGGACATTTAAAGGGACATAATGATGTGGCTCTGCGGTAGCGCCTAGCTGTTGGAAACTATAGCGTCAATTTAGTGCAAAAATCTGTGCGCATAAAAACCATAATCAGTGCGCATAAAGACCACTCTCTATGCGCCCTACGTCAATCTCTGCGCACTCGCAGTCTCTGTATATGCGCTCGCCGTCACTGTCTGAGCGCTCGTGGTCTCTCTCTGTGCTTTCTACACGCTCACCTTTGCTGAGTTTTGGCACTCTGGGGGTGGGCATTGAATAGATGGCCCCGCAAACCCCCTCCTTTCTGATTGACCACTACTGTCTCCAGGTCAGAGCCAATCCGAGGCAGAGTAGGGCGCGTCATCATTGCGCACAGACAGTGACGGCGAGCGCACAGAGAGTGACAGCGATCACGAATACAGAGACCACGAGCGCGTATAGAGAGACCGCGAGTGCGCAGTGTTGGCGAGCGCATATAGAGAGTGGTCTTTATGCGGGCTGATTATGGTTTTTATGCGCACAGATTTGTTTTTCACTGAGACCAAGTTGCTCCAGATTGTTTGCATATACTATTGCTGGAAGGATTAGAATCATCTTCCATCCATATGTTGTTTTACGTATCGCTTAGATTATGTTATATTCCCCCTAGTGAAAAGTTTTTATCCATGCTCACTGGAAAGCTTCATGAAATTTCATCAAATTAAGGCAAAGAGTGGACTCTTTAATAGCGACCAGAGTTTCTTAGTTTCATATCCTTCTTTGTCTAGAATTGCACATACTTTTGGAAATGATGTCATGATCTTTCTGATGCCCAGGTAAAGAATATTACATATGGAGCTATATATGTTTTTTTATTAAATGAAAGAAAAAAAACGATCTGAGAGGGAAAACCATTTTAAAAACAA
>JAPMNP010726801.1:0-11109 GCA_029874935.1 Atherina boyeri
AATAATAATAATAATAATAATAATAATAATAATAATAATAATAATAATAATAATAATAATAATAATAATAAATAACCTGACCTGCCAGGTGCAGTGGTCTGTTGGAGTGGATGTGCCCGGGGCTGATGGGGCTTCCAGCGGAGCTCCTCTCCAGCAACAGGCTGTGGTCCGCCCGGCACAGCAGCTCCTCTTCCCGCAGAGAGAACTCGTCCCCAGGCAGCAGTTGTCTGCTGCACACCGAGCACCGAAAGCACTCGATGTGGTACACGTTATCCCGAGCCCTCATCACTAAATCGCTGCTGCTGAATCCCAAGTTGCATTTTGCGCATTTTATTCCAAACAGCCTGCAAAATTGAATGTCGTTTAAAGAATTTAAAATCTGGTAGAAAATGAATAGAAATTAGGCTACATAACAATTTTTGTTTTTGTTTTGCAAAAACAAAAACAAAAGAAAAAACAAAAAGGGGAGTTGTACGTTTTAATTGGATTAAAAATTAAAGTAAAGTTGTGAGAATATTTTGCCTTTTTGTTACATTGTCTTTAAAGGTCTTACTTTATTTTTCTCTTTTCGTGCCCAATTCATAAGGTTATGTTTTAAATTTGTCATTATCATTATTTTTACTTTTTAATTTGTAAATAGTTGACTTTACATCCATAACAACTAAAGTAAAAACAACTTGAAATAAGTATCACCAAACTCGTACCTTACATAATCTCTTTTGCAATAGGTTTTGCCGTCCCGGACGAAACAAGTGCAGGTCTCATCCAGGTACTGGCTGCATTCTGCACACTTCAAGCAGGCTGCATGCCACTCCAGGTCGGGTGAGACTCTCAGTATGTACTGGTCATGGATCTGACTTCCACATCCTACACACATCGCGATTCCTGGCTTCTCTGCAAAGAACCCACAGCCTTGTAACCACAGACTGAAAACGATGCCGAATTAACATCACAGCTGTGGTATTCATTATTTCACTCATAGTCAAGATTCTAGATCCCCCATTTTTTTTCCAGAGAACTGCTCTTTTTTGTAGACAGAACAGCCTTTGCTGTTATATAACAGCTGCTGGCTTTAGCCAGTGTCCATGAAGCAAAAGACTGATGCGCTTCGTTTAATAAAATCTCACCCAAAGTGCACAACCATGGACGTAATAGTCGACAAATTTCGGACTATTAATCGTTCTATTAATCGATGCACCGCTGAATATATCCTATCATGTAGCCTACTCCATAATTACACTGCGACGGACACAAAATCAGCCACTTAAAACTCCACCGAACACATTAGCGGAGTCTACTTACTTTTGGAATGATCCCCCATATCACCCAAGAAAGAAGAGCTGAAAATAATATCCACCATACAGGAAGGATAAAGGGGATTGTGGTAGATGCAGAAAAAGATGTGAAGAGATGACTGGCCCTTCGGCTGCCTCCCAGATAACTTGTGTCTCTCCGGACCGGAGGGGGGCCGAAGAGGCTACAGGCTCCCACACGCTGTCCATATGACGTCATTACGTCAACACCGGACTCTCCAATCGCTCCACTGCACCTCTTCACAGGTCTAGAAGAAAGAAAGAAAAAAAAACAAAAAAAAACTTGATGTGGCTGAAGCTTAAGAATGCAGATGTTGATATTTTGGTATCTCTTAGAAAGATAAAATTGAAATGCTTTAAAAAGCAGCAAAGTGAATACCACCGTGTTTGTAAAACTAATGACATTATCATCATCATCTAAAATCATTTATCAATGAAAAATCCCAAACTTAAAAGCTTAAATTAAAGTATAAATGTTATGATCGTGATTATTTGATAAAACAAAAACAAACCAGGGAGAAAGATGCTTCACGTTACAACTAATCACGTTCATTTGATTATTATTCATTTGAGTTTCGAGCACACTCACGCACCACTTTTTTCTTGTTTTTTTTTTTTAAACTTCCCTCATGCCGCATGGTGCAGGGAATACATCTGTCTTGATATTATTAAGTGCACTTCTTAATTTCCAAATATCTTTTCCAACGTTTAGATGGAAAATAATGTCCCATGTTGATTTTTGACTTGTAAAAAAAAAGAAACTATAAAAATAATGGTATTTATCGTCTTGTGAAAATGTGTACTAAAACACAAACAATCGGCTTACACAGTCATTTGTCGTTTTTAGAATCAATTCAGTATAAGTGGGGAGATTTTAAAAGATTTCATGCGCTGGCCTCATCATCATCTATTCGAGAACAGCGCCATCTATTGGATGAAAATCAGAACTGCGAACGTGAGATACAAAATGAACTGTTTGTTGAAATGCGAAATACATTGTTGTGAAATAGACCTATATTAATCCCGTGTATGTACATGAAAATAGAGGGATTTGGGTAAACTAGAATAACTAATTAATTGCTTTCCCAAAACACATACAACTAAAACTCCAGTGCATCAACCAAGTTAAAAGGAAGACTGGAGGAAGAATTATCATTGATGGACTGATTATCGATGCATTTCTATTGATAAAAACTTTATTTTGTTTATTTAGTTAAGAACCAAAATAGACAAATGGATAACTAAAAATTTGTAATGTCCTATATAATCTTTCTCTGCTGTAGCCATACTCCCTTTTGTTAAAGTGGAATACTTTCTTCTCCCATTCAGTATCCTCAGACTTATTTCTGTCACTATTGCAGCAGAATATTTTCCTGAAGGTTTAAGGTTGACATAGCATCTGTTTTGTCAAAGAAAGTGTAAACCACAGAATTTCAAAAGACATTTCCCCACATTTTTCTCTTCCTTCATTTCTTCTTTGGCAACAAGAACAACTTTCATGCTCATGCTGGACAATTAGACAGGCGCACATTCTTTCTTATTGTCTCATATCAGGAAAACAGTTGTATTCAGGATAATCCTTGGTTTGCTGACATGCTGGCAGAGCTGCCATGTAATAACATTTAAAGGGAGAATTTTATGCTGTGTGTGGAAATATGTGAGTAGAGTTTATTTATGTTTGTGGGCATCCATGAGGCTAGATAAATTTGACAGTGATCACCAGCTCATTGGTGGTACTTCAAGGTAAAATCAGGACACATCGATCCTGCATTGAGGCATTAAATGTTAGAAACATCTTAAAATATACTACAATAGATTTTCATGCATTTTAGCTCATCAAGTGATGCATTATTACTAGTTCAATATATACAGTTCAAGAAATGGCATATCTTGTCACAACTTCAAGAGGGCAAATTTCAAATTATTTGTTTATCAAGTGTTGTCTTTTGGGACATCAGTGCAGCTTGTCAGTGTACATTTAAGTGTACCAACACCCTGCAGGTTGTAAATAGTGAATAAGGACCATTTGATTAATCTGATGTTACTTTTGGGGGTGGCTATCGCTCAGCAGGAAGAACAGTTGTCTACCAACCACAAAGTTGGTGGATCAATTCCAAGCTTCCCCCTACAACATGTCCTTGGGCAAGATACTGAACCTCAATTCCTTCCGATGTGTCTATCAGGGTATGAATGTGAATGATAGATGAAAAGCACTGTATGTAACATATGTCATATTGTTTGCCTGTTGAAGCACTTCACTTCACTTCACACAAGATACTGTTACGGCATAATATTGTTTTTAACACATGTTGATTTATTACTTAATTGCTACAGTGCCCTCTGAACTATTCTGGTTATGCCAGAGTAAAACAATGAACAGCATCAGTAGTGCAAAGTGTGGGGAGTTATATCTGACTGTAGTGCTATAGAAGCACAGGTACGGCAGGCCCAATCCACTTCATTTAAAACTAAATACAGGGAATACCTGCAGCTTCTCTGTGGTTAGATGGATATAAAGATTTTTTAGATACTGCATGCAAGAATTAGTGATTGTATTTATGGTATTAACAATTATTAATAGTAAATAATGGATCATATCAGACCTTCTAAAATTGTTAACAGCATTATTTCTGACATTATCATAATGTATTCATTACACTAAATTCCATATTTGTTTTCAGTCTGCCAATATGGTACATTATCCTACTGCTGTCCTCCCTGTTGTTCTAAGGAATAATTATCTGTCTCTTATTCACAGATATTTTTCTTTAAAAATATGTTTGCAGAAGCTTGTATGGGTCAGTAAAGTCTCATGTAAGCTGACAGTGGGGGAAAACAGACGTCTTTAGTGTGACATGTGTGCAAAAGGCATGGTATGAGAGATTTTTTCAATATGATGCTTGAATTCAGGAAATAAGCATATTGTCAGGGTTGCAAGTACACAGAGACTATTTCAAAATAATACGTTTTACTCTCACTTTTACAGTGTGGAAAACATCTTTCTGTCCTAGAATTTCCCCCCTAAGAAAGTCGCAATATCAGTGAGTTTAGCAGAGAAAGTATCTCTCAACTTGTCTGGAGGAGATGTAAAAACATTTCATATTCAGATACATAGATTATGATGCATATGTGAAATTAAATCTCAATGTTTTTATTTATTCATTTATTTATTTATTTATTTAGCATTTTGTATATTACATCTTAAGGTTTTTTGTTTGCAAAAGCTGGGTTAAGTGATATATTGGGTATCTAAATAGTTTGCAACTCATATTGATGTTTATGCCCAGGCATTCTTATGTTTACAGTAATTTAGCTAAGTATTAAAACATTATGTTTTATGCAATGAATCATATCATGAACCTTAGATAATCCTACATCCTATCTATTGTTGTCAAAGACATTTGAATTTCACATAATTTTGTCTTAGATAATATTTGAACCAGTTTCACGGCATTCAATCTTTATTTCTACAGTCACAATCACTAAAGATCTGACAGAACTTCCTTGAACTTTTTAGCTTGGATGTGGCATCAAATACGCCGATGAGACTTATGATGGGGTAAATGCAGTAAGTGCTAAAAACAACAGCCAAGTATTTCTCTTCTTTGTGGTGTAGCAAGATAAATCAAATGCTGAATATCAAGTATAGTATTATTTAAGCTCAGTGTTTGGCTAATTTTGCAGGTCAAATGTTACATGAGCATTTCATTCATACATAAAATATGCAGTGACAGGAATTATCATCTGCAGCATCATTATTTGTGGTCTGTTGATAACTGTTTTATGTAGCCCAGCTATAGATGTCATACGTGGCATGAAGGCCTCCCAGAAGAACCTCTAATCACAGTTTGATCAGGCCCATTAACCGCATGAAATATATATGTATGACTGAACTAATCCACTTAAACTTTGGCAAGGGCCAAATGTACGTGTTTAGAATTCAAGGGTGCATTCATGGGCCAAATCACTGAACTTCTCTCAGTGACTCGTTGTCTCTCCAAGGTTTTTAGGGTTTTATGGCACTTTGCCTTTATTGTCAGATGTAGTTTACAAGAGCCATTCACTCAAACTCCCCAAGCTTCAGTTGAAGCTGTGCCAGTTTGTGTACATCTGTTGTAGTATTGGGTCTTCACATTAAAAAAACATTAGCAAAACAGAATGAAAATTTGAAAAAAGAAAAGAAAAAAGAAAAAAGAAAAAGAAAAAAAAAGTCATTTTTGTGTTTTTATCCATGATTAACTGCTTTTTCCATTTTGGATGAGCTTCCCAGTGTTTTTGGAAGTTGGGACTCTTTCAAAACTTTTGTTTGTTATTTGATTGTTTTATTATTTAATCTTGTTTATTTATTATTGATTCATCATCTCTACATCTCATACTGCAAACCTTTTGAGAACAAGTTTATCACACATGTGCTGTAAATAGAGAGCCATGATCAGTAAATGTATTGGATTTGACCTGTTATGACCTCTCATTTATGGCTGTTTAAAGAAACACATGTAGTTTGGTGTACAGTATATTTATTAACTTCAGTTTCCCTTCAATAGACCATTCTGATTATGTACCTATTGAGCTGAGGATAACAATAAATGACACATTTGATTTTTGAATTACTTTGCTTATTCAATAGCCTGAAGTATATGTTTATCTCNTCTCTCTCTCTCTCTCTCTCTCTCTCTCTCTCTCTCTCTTGCACAACAAGGACATCTTATAATACAGACAAAAAATATATGTTTTTATCCTTTGCAAACTGTAACTTTGTTTTCAATTTCATTCGACTGTCACAACGGTGATATTACAAGACTATAACATGTTCAAAAAGGCTTAGAAGTGGGTATGAGGGGCTGGATGTTGGCATCATAGATCAGGCTGTCATACAAGAAAACCAAGTTTAAATATTATCCAACCCAAAATTGTCAAACAGGTTAGTTTTGGACTTTGTTATCAGTCACAATAAACAATGAAAAAACATTCATAACACTGGAATTTAGTTGACTTTTTTAAAGATGAGTTATTTACCAGATCCAACACCAACTTGTCTTCATGTCCTTTCTGTCCACTCTCACATCCAAAGTCTGCCAAATCTAAAACTAAAACAAAACNAAACAAACACTCAGGCTCTAATGTGTAAATAATTGTTATCAGATGTCTCCCCAAATAATTTTGTTATGGCTTGAAAAGCAAATGATTGCTTTGAAACAACATTATGTTATATTTCACAAATGGGTTTTAGTGTCACTGCAGTGATGTTGTATTCAACAGCACAATAATTTATTTGTGACAGGTCTTCTGCAAAAAGAAAAATCACATCCACATGCAAGCGAGGTCATACTGAGAGGGGAACCATGTTGCAGATTTATAATTCATAATTCGTCAGAGGTAATGCAGTATTCACATGATAATTATAATTAATTTTTGATTGGTGCCTCAGGGCAGCTCTGCATTGTTAGGCAGGAGAACCTGTGCCATTATTACCTTATTAGTGTAACTGTCAGCCGCCTGTTTTATTTTACAAATATGCATCATGTATTTTATTATCCGTTGCTCTCGTCAGCACAGAGCAGGAATCGTGTTGCTTTTCAGCAGCTAACAGGAGGCTGTGTCACTTAGATGAGGAAACAAGCACCTCTGTTTGGCTCAGTCAAAACAATTACATCACTAAATGCATGACATATTGGCAAACTGAAATAACTGACTGGAAACACTTTACTAATGCAAAAAAGTTAATTTTTGCTCTACCATTTTACAGCTATTTCTTTTACAGTTGATGCAACTTATACAACTCATTATGCCACACTATAGCCTGTTTTCATGACCATAATTATACATATTTGACTATATACATTGATCAAACAATTTTTATTTAGTGCCTTTTTAAGTCACATCATAGGAGCCAGATAGATATTGGATAATTAACAATAAAATGGCAATGTTTTCTTATAATTGTAATGTTTCAGCCATTTGTCAGGCATCACTGTTTCTCAGATATGAGGATTTGAAATTCTAAAATTAATTTTTGTTCATGATTTGTAGAGTGTTGGATGTAAAACAGAAGAAATTTGAGGTACAATACTTTTGGCTCTCGGAGATTGCAATATAATTTATAACCATTTCGTGAATCAAATAAACAAATGCATTTCATTGACAAATTGACAATAGAATCAATCATTATCCTAAGCTTTAGCATGAAGTCAAAGCATTGTGTTCTGCATGTGGACAAGTTGGATAGTTAAGTGGTATTTGTAGCTATGCATACTTCAATCTCTCTATGTGTGCTCTGTTGGATCCTGCTTACTGACCAGCTGACAAACGATCTGTCATGATCTGCTTGTTTTGTAAAGCACTCATGTTCTTACACCTGAGGGAAGCTTTTCAGTGTGAAGGAAGAGGTTTCAGCATCACTTTGGGGTATTTTATCAACAGGACAGCAGGTGCACTAGTCTCGGACCCACACCCTCCACCAGCTGTGTGTGTTTGTGTGAGCACATTGAGACCAAGAGAGCACCAGAGCTGTGGGAAAACTAACTCAGCTTGGCAAATCGACCACAGACTGTGGTGAACCAAAAGTTGCCTGCTGCTGCTTCAATCTGCATCATGTTTCGAGCGGAAACTTGGAAAGGCAAAGGGAAATGCTTTTCTTTTTTTTTCTCTAGTGGAAAAAAAAGACCCTCTAGATTGACAGCGCCTTTCATATTGTATTATCCGGCCTGGCTTTTAACTCCAGGAGAACTGTGTTCACAAATTGATGCTCTGCTCCTTTGGGGCTGTAGCTGAAACATTAAATTGTACTGAAATATTCATATGTGAGTGCATTTAGCTGAGAGCAATTGATGTGCGACTCCCCAGAGACCAGATGGAAATGCTTGCAGGGCCCCAGCACGGGCCGGCGGGCACCCTGATCTCTGGCCGGGATAGAGATTGTGATTTAGCAGAGGTTACCAAATCAGGCTAAGTTGAAGGCTCCTAAAAAAGGCAGTGTGTGCCCCAGTGATCAGAGATCCTGCTAAGTATCCTATTTGTTCTGCTGAGAACCACTTTACACACTTGTGCTTTTGAACACACAAAAATCTGTCATTTGTATCTCACAGTAACTTTACTCAAAGTGGAAGCTGGTTGGCCAGGATAATATTTAGTCTTTTATATATATATATTTAGACTAGTTTAAGATTATTTGATTATGATTTCTTCCTTAATTACATTTTTCTTCATTCAGTATATAATGGCAAGATTTCGCTTACATAATTTTTTACTTTAAAAAAAGTGCCATTGTGTGGAAAAACAAAATAACAGCGATTGAGAAAGAAATGATAAGTTCATTATTGTGCTATAAGCCTTGATTTATCTAGGTATTATATATTATAGGTCATATATTTAAGTGATCAGCATGTTTTTGTACTCGTCGCAGAAACAGCACAAACAAAGTAAACATGTAGACCTGTACAGGATTTCAGAAAAGCTTAAGCTGGTAGCCAGTTCCCTAAAGATTTATGATTCAAAACTTACAATGTTTGTTGCTTTCCCTCTCTTGGCACTGTTTTGGCCAGTCATGCATAACGACATACATATACATTTTATTGCTGAATTAATTGTGATGTTTAGTAGATTGTTTGAAAGTGATGTCGTGTTCTGTATCCCAGATGACTAAGGCACTTGTGTCCTTATGTTCATCACATGACTAGAATGCACCTTCTTCTGAGTGATTATGCAGAAACCATTCAATACAGCTTGTTGATGGGATTTCCTTGTGTTTGTTAGTTGTTTATTTAGGAAAAAACATCTTGGAAAGTCAAATATGATTCCTGTATTTTTCTGACTTTCATCTGGTTGATAGTTTAAAACTATATGATTTAATAATTGATAATATACCCCCAGAGGATTGAAGTGATTTAGTTTGGTCACTTAGTGGGTCTTCTTTCTAGTTTTCTTCTGCTCTTTTGTTGTTGACCCATTTTTTTTTTTTCAAAGAAGCAAAACAAGCATCTGAGGGGAGGGCACCAGAAGAAAATTGTTTTATGGGAATGCACAAAAAGAAAGGGGAAAAAAAGAAAGAAAGAAAAAAATCTTCTGTAGCCATGACAACGGTCTCTTGAGTGGATTTCTTCCACCAGGCGAACCTCTGGATCCTGAGCACTTAAGAACTATGTTTCAAAAAGAAAACCTGAGAAGCTTTTTAAAAAATGATGTATAATTTATTTGTATTTTTCTCCTGCTTCAGAGACTCATGAAGGAGTGTCCTGCGTGAGACGTGTTCTGAATCTGTCAGGCCACAGCAGTAATGCAATTCTATTCCCCACATCTATTTGTTCTCAATGAGACATTTTCATATATACACCCAGCTGTTTCGTGTATGTCATTAAGTTGTGTTCAAAATCTTTACAACACACTTGAAAAGAAATCCCAGTCATAAACAGAGCCACTGTTGCTTTAAACATAAATCAGTAAATTCCTCCATAAAAACTTGAAAATATTCAAAATATTTCAGTGGGTCAATTTTTCATTCTCAAAGTTACGCCAACATAAACCTCATGGACTGAACTGTAGTTAGTACAGGAACATCCAAGAAAATCCTAAACGTTTTGAGATAATTTATGGTTGCAGAGAAAAAGAAAGGTTTTGACACATACTCTGTTTTCATTTTCTCTAATCTTTGATTTTTGTGGAAATATTGGATAATTTAAAATCTATTAAAAAACAAATCCCACTTAAAAAAGTCAGTGGACAAAGAAAGTGTCCCTGTGACATCATTCTGCTTTTTGGAAACCAATCAGAAGCCAAACACATTTTGAAACTACAAGTTTAGTCTTTAACAGCGTATTTAAGCTTACTGTACAATGATTTGTTTAAATCCCTTTTTTAACAACAGCTGCATTCAAATCTTAATTTTTTTTAAAATAAATGTGATGTACTAGAAAGTAGGGTAAAAGATTTTAAATGTGGTTATGTTCTGAGCATAAATCTACAGTACCAGTCGAAAGTTTGGACACACTTTCCCAATAAAATCTAATGGAAAAAATGTATCCAAACTTATGACTTGTGTGAATACACAAAGTTTAAGTATAAATATGTAGCACAATAAAGTACAGTATTTGAGCAAATAGCTTTTTTACATTGTCTTTGTGGTCAATTAGTAATCTTTTTTCAATATGGAGGGCTGTAATGTATGTCTGTGTTTAAGGGACATGCCATTGTATGCTTGTTTGCCTTAACATTAATATGTTTCTGCTGTCATGTCTTGGTGAAATACATAATACTGAGAATGCTTGTCCACTATTTGCCATTGATCTCCCACTCTCCATGATGATTGAGGGGAGACATAGTTAAAGTTCCTCCTCCTTCATTTTGCTCTTGCCCTCTATCTGAGGCATCTTCTCTTTAACTCTTCTGGATTTAGCTTCTGAATCCAGGGCATTACTTGAGCTTTGGAGAGTTGCTCCCACATGTAAACAGCTTTCTTGTGTATGGTAACTCATCATAGCAGATGATAAAAAAGTACCAGAATTGCCAGTGGAAATCATTCCAACAGCACTTAATCCAAAACAGTGTAACATAATTCTTAAAAGATTAGTGTTTTTACTTGAAAAAGAAAGAAGAAAAAAATAAAGACATTAAAATATATTTCATTTAGTTACATAGAATAAAACAATAATGCCAATGCTGTTGCAAAACTCTTCCTCTGGTGTGATGCCGTTCCATGAATAGATGCATTGATAATAATACAATTATACAGTAGCATTATAATTATAACCTTATTATTAACAAATAAAGATCAGTATTTACCTACTTTTTGTTTGCAGTCTCT
>JAPMNP010726804.1:0-18656 GCA_029874935.1 Atherina boyeri
TACAATCTTTTATAAAGCATGTTCATTTAATAACACCACTTACATTCGTAGTGACCTTTAGACTATTTTCAAGTTTTACTTACAATGATGAACACAAATTTGTTCTTTTGATGCTGTCAATCTTTCTTTTTCTTTTTTAATTAAATATGGCTAAGGAGATCTTTTGAATGTATTCAAATGGCTTTCAAATCACTGCTATACAGTGTGTTGCATTTAGAAAGCGGGAGCAGATAATAGCGTTTTAATTGTCAGGCTCTGCTCCAACCCATGGAAGACATGCACAAAGGTTAATTATTTCATTAAAAGCCCCCCAAGAGAGTAAAGCCATTTTGCCACAGAAGCACAGGGAGACAGAGTCCTCCAATTAACAATTACAAGGGTGATGATAAAAGCTAGAAGATAAATCACATTTGAACAAAAATTCCCACACTTTATTCCAAGTGCTGGTTTGGTTCATTTTGTCTTTTCAAAGCCAACTTAATGCAATACCTACATTGACATACACTGTATATGCAGGTTAAAAAAGAACGGGTCATTAAAGGGAGCATTATCAGAGATCTTCTCTTTGGAAAAAAAAAAAAGAAAAAAGGAAAAAACAACATAAAGTCTGACTAACCATTCATTTTAAGTTCCGCTCTAGCCCCTACTGGAATTTACCAGAGTGCACTTCCTTGTTGCTCTGCACTAGACAGGAATACTAACAGTTTCTTCTCATTAGATTATATCTTCACTTCTGCCTCAGACTACCGAGACATCATTTTATCTTATAAATGCAACTTGGAAATATTTCTTGGACAGAATTTAAGCAGTTTATTTTTTCACAGATCATCTGGATTTATTGAAAGAATGCATCTCTAAATGATCAGTAGGGCCAAGAGGATTACATCTTTCAGTAAACATGCTAGCGTTAAAGTAATGTACTAAGGCAGACTTGAATTAACCTGAACCCGTCTATGAATAACAAGCCAAACAAATGCTCCTTAGGCACCAAAGTGTATCACAACTAAATCCCATTTCATAAATTACAACTATCCTGTGTGCTAGTTTTATTTCAGCAAGACAGGGTCCCCAGGAAGACAGCACAGCTTATCATACTCTTAATGAAAAAGGCATAGTTTGACAAGAAACAAGTTCTTATTTATTTTTTTTGAGAAGCAGAAGTGTCAAACAAGTCACCTTTTTTAATCTGTGACCACATCTCAGTGAGCTGAAGTAAATACAAATATGCAACAGCATATTTTAATGAAAATGCAGCAGACAAACTTTTCTGGAGTGAACATAAATATTTATCAGTAGAATGTCATGATATGCTGCTGCACATGCATGACAGTGATGCCTGATGCTTACAAGGGGAAAAAAAGAAAGAAAAGAAAAATCCTTTCCAAAGTATTGCTCAGAAGATCTTAGCTGGCCTACTTAAAAACTTGGTTAATCCTGAAAAGAAAAGTGCAATGTATAAACAAAGATATAAATATTTACAATATATCCCCACATATTATTCTAATTTACAAAATGAGACAGCGACACTTGTCATTTTGTAGCCTGGATATCACCAGCCTGATCTGACAGCGGTTTAATTCCGCCCTGCAGATCTGAACTTTGTCTGCCGAAAGTCAGGCTAGTCATTTTGATTCCTGTGGTCATCAAATTTCACTAACACACAACATAGTGTCTTATATTGTCAAGTCATTATGAGGAATTCTTGGATTCATTGGATTCATTTTAAAGAATTTCAGCAGCAAATTCTTATTTAGTTTTGAGATGTCTTGTGGTGTGGGCATGTACGCTCAGGTTTCATTCATAAAAAGGTAATAAATACATGCATTCATAGCTGCAACACCAAAGAATCCTGGGGGATATTACCATCGCTTAAAACCTTGAAATAGTGAAAATATTTTAACATATCAAATTTACAGAAAGGTAAAAATAGTCAAATGAAATAAAACCCAAAAGAAAAGCATAAAAAAAAAAAAAATTACATTCTTTCCAAAAGTCAATTAAGTCCCTCCAATCAATTCACTCCATCCAGCCCACAGCTACAGTCAGTCCTCACTGTTTTATCAGATAATGGTGACACTTGCAGAGGGCTGAGCACTCTCTTCATGGGCATGGCTCTTCAGCAGGTCTTTCATGAACTGCTCCAAAGCAGCAAAGTAGCCCTGACACTGCCATGTGTCATTGTGTGTGCCCTCTGGAAAGATAGCCAGGCGTTTAGTCCGTGCAGGGGAGAGTTCGTACAGTTGTTTCATCATAACTGGTGGGATGAGCTGGTCTGACAGACCGGACACGAACAGTGAAGGCATGCGGCACTGCGCCACCTGTCGATAGGACAGGAACTGATTTCTGTAGCACCATAAAGGCAATAAGCGCATGGGCAAGAAGGAGAAGAGTGTTGCTGCCATGTGGGGGATGCTGAGGAAGGTGTTTTCAACTATAATGGCTGCGACACGGTGAGGGTTGACTGATGCCAGTCGTACTGCCACAGCACCTCCTAATGAGCGACCAAAGAGTACAACCTTTGTCTTATCCAGATCAGGGCGGGTCATTATGTAGTCCAATGTGGCCTCAGCATCCAGGAACAGCCCATCCTCACTGGGTTCTCCTTCGCTTTTTCCATAGCCACGGTAATCTACCAGCACCACGTTTGCTTTCAGATTAACAAGCATCAGAAGGGCGTTTGGTACCCTGTGACCAATATTACCTGCATTACCATGGAAATAAAGGATTGTAGGTGGAGCAGAGGAAGTGGGGCTGCTTTGATTGCCAGAGTTGACTCCAGGAGGCGGGTCTCCTCCTGTGTAACGAAGTAGAATGAGGTTGAGCTTCACCCCATCTTTGGTGCGAATATACACATTCTCATGTGGGATTCCTGTTGGCATTGGAACATAGAGGCGAGAGGAGGACGGCTGGTCAGGAAAGTAGAGGAGAACATCCTGAAATTTGTAGAGAATACCTGCCACTGATGCTAGGATAAGAGCAAGGAGGAAAAAACCTCCATATAGGTGGAAGGTAAGGATTAGGGCTAAGAGGGAGACTCGACAGGCACCCCAGGACCAGGAGACTATAGAGAGGGTGCAACGCTCCATTGCCCCCCAAAGCCTCCAGGGCTTCTCCATGGCTGCACAAGAGCTGAGTCACAAAACACCGAGTCTGTAAACACAGAAAGCCAAAGAGAAAAGTAATTTTTACATAATCCATGAAGAAATCACCCCACAGAGAATCCAAATGATATAGATCAGTAAGCTCTATCTGGCAATAGTTCATATTAAATCAAAGTGTTTATTATTTTCTCATCTGCTAAGGGGGAAAAAGTAGGCAAATGCTGTAAGACATCAGCACAAAACCCACTGTTTTTGGATTGCTAACAATCAAAATTCTTAATCATTGAATGATGCCATTTTCAATTAAAAATACATGGGGAAAAAACTATCATAAATTCTAAGGAAAATATATATCTAATCCAGTGGTTCTCAAACTGTGGTTAGTTTAGTTTAGATTAGTTACAAAACAAGGGGAAATAAGGAGACTAAGCTGAATTCATATGATTAAAAGGTAAATTAATTTAGCAGTAGGCCTACTTTCCTTTTGGTTCCCTTAACACAGTAACTTATTTATATTGATGAGAAGTGGTAGTGCTGTCACAGTCACATAAAAATATTAGCGAAAAACTGTCATACAAAGCAACACAGAGATGCCTATCAAAGCAATTACATTTACGACTTTAATACCATCTGATGCATATCCAATTGCATTGATCAGCCTTAAACGAGCGAATACTTAATACTCCGGAAGCTCGAGGGTAAACCGCCTTTATGTCAGTATTGGTGGGTACAAACTAAATACAAAACAGGGGGAGAAAAAAGCCGCGGCCCCACCCACAAGGAAAAGATGGTGACAGCTGCAGTCAGCCTGATAAAAGATCAATTTTAAAATATAATAATGCACTTCCAAATGACTGTCAGTAAGATGTTCAACACGAACAAATAACAAACGTTAATTCTATCATCATTCAGTATTGTTTCTGGTCAGTAACAGCGAGCTATGAATCCAACCAGAACTGTATTATTATATAGATATTAAATAAATCCTAAACAAGTCAACGATAACTACAAAAGAGTTAGCTCAGTTAGAAGGATGCTAACTATTAAGCTTTCATTTGATTGTAGTGTCTCCCCTATAACTGCTAGCGCAGTTACGTTTAGCTTGCAAAGTTAGCCAGTTAGCAATCATCAAATGTTTAGCTAGGCAAACACTTACTCACCTTTCTCTCATTTTAAGCGTCTCAGCTGCATAAATGTTTTACTAAACAGTGACACATAGACAGCACAGACACTGTCATTAAACTCAACAGCGGTTTACAACGTTTTAATCAATGCAGAGGTAATTCACTGACAGCAAGTACCGGCGAGGCTAGCTACACAGAAGTTTAGCATTAGTCGTGCATCAGCTTTTACTTCCGTGTACAGTTCAGTCTAAGAACGGTTCCGGCAAACCCAGGGTCCGTAGACATCCAAAAGTATCCTAGTGATAAAAACACCAAAGTAACGCTGAAGCATCTACCTATATCGACGGGGGAAACTATTTTAATCTGTAATGCACATCACACAACGCAGATTATAAACAGTGATTTAATCCGAAACTCCCCCGTCACATAATGTTTATGTGTGCCATTCAATTTTTGCCCACCAGATGCTGCTCTTAGAAAGAACATAATCTTGAAAACTCACAAAATAAGTAGCCTTGCAGATCCCAGTTGCTGGTAGATGATTAATGAACACAAGGGCTGACCAAAGAAATGTTGTCTTGCACAAATAGGAAAACAATTGTAGGCAAATTTTCATAATGATTAAAAGTAGTATTGTATACATTCTTTATTTTGACAAATCATTAGCAACCACTTAAGGGCTATTCTTCTTCTTCCCCAAAATCAGACCCCATGATGCATGCTCTCAATTATCTGTGATCCATACAATAATTACAAAAAAATATTATGTAGGATACAATGCAAAGTCATTCTAAATAAAGATTGGATGGTAGCCTATATGTTAGGATTTATCCTTTGTAGGATGCTCATTGGTGTTTCTGTATTTAACTTCTTGCTCATACTCAGAATGACCTTGCACTAAACAGACAGATAATGTCCAGACCAGCACAGCTGTTAGCTGTTCAGCTCTGACCTTGAGGTTTGTTGACCAAGTCAGCATCCGGACATGTAAAGTATTCCGTTCTATTCCATTCGATAAACATAAAAGATTAAGACAGTATCCGATTTCCTTAATATGAAATTAGCATATGAAAACATCTATGTTTGAGTTAGGCTACAAGATTAAAGTTGCAACACTGAAGTTGCTATGGTGAGATGGCAGATATTACTTTACAGAGTGGTTCAGATGTGAGCTCTCATACACTGTAATGATGACAAACGATGTGTCTTCCCCATATATGGTGACATATGATAACTGCCCAATGACTGTGTACTGTGGGTGAACATGTTATCAAAATCTATAATCTGTATGATTCCGTAGGAAAACAACTTCTAAAGACAGAGGCTTCTTTGAACTAAACCACCTAAAACTGAAAGAGAACAAACAACCATAATCCTGTCTGAATCCAAACTATGTTTATTATGTTGATTTTGCCATGGATATGTAAAAGCTACTTATAAAGTCACAGTGCAGTGGAGGTATATGTGGTCAAATGACATTTTTCAGTTTGCAAGTGTATGGTTTGACTTGGCACGACTTTTCCATGATTCATTTTCCATGATTAATTTTCCATTAGGCTATATGCTGTATCCCCTCATTGGCGGATACTCTGTTTATCATAACATTGTGTGCAAATCTGCAGTGACATAGACAAGACACACAGCTTTACTGTGTGTGTATGTTTACTTTATTGCATTTATTCAAATGCTTTTATCCAAAGCGACTTAAAAGTGAAGAGTGCAGATAACTCATTGCTATGAAATAGTTTACAATGGGATTTTTTTTGAGTGTCAATTAACATATTTATGTCATATCTTTAGTGCATTAAGATTCATTGTTACTGTCTGACATTTTTTCTTTTTTCTGGTAGTGAGTGAACTCTGTGACACTGTGATTGGCTGTTCAGTTCATCTGATGAGTCCACGTAAGTGGATGTGGGGGAAAAAAAATTAACCGTTAAATTAACATACCATGCACATGAATTTAATTTGTCATTATTCATTTATTAATTTCTTCAGAAAAAGCAACCCTTTTCATCCCAGTGTGACCATGTGGAGTGAAGAAGCCGAATAACAACCAATTCAAAGCAAGATCACAAACAAACATAAGTAGTGCTGCCCCCTCTGTTCAGGGTAGCTATGTCTTGTTGAGCAGATGTAGATTGTGTGTCCTGGCTGGTACATACATACATTTAAAACAACAGCAACAAAAATAATATTGATAGTAAATTGAGACCCATTCAAGCCATCACAAACAGTTGTTATCACACTGCTTTGTTTTCCCTCCATTGAACAAGCAGTTTAATCTTGTGTGTCAACACTGAGGATGCAATTGTCTTTCTCATAGCATACTGTAGTGTGTATCCCCAAACTGAAACCAACACAATTTCCTGAATTTTCAACAGATTTTCAATTGTTTTGGTTTGATAAATTGTCAGACATTTATCCATAATACAAGAGGTTGAAATAGATGTGTCTTTTCATTTCAAAGTTGAGCATATCCCACTAACCTTTGCCTCTTGGCCTGTGCTCTTTATATGACCAACAAGGACCTGCTGTTTTGCTCTGTTCTGAATGTGAGATCGCTGGTTAGATCCAAGATTGATTTTATGTGATGGAATCAGAGCTTCATGCTGATAAGAATGTCTCATATTCTGAGCGTCTTCTTCCTGGCTGTATATTACACAATCTTTCCTTGTACTACTAAGGATACCAACTGTTATTAAATTCAACTTTTGTTGCTGGTTGATACTGCCAAAGTACAACAACTTTATCCACAATTTTAAAGATTTTCTTGTGGAACTTGTGCAAAAATGTGACTGTTGTTAATCATTAATGATTTTAACATTCATGTATGCTGTGAGGCCAGACCATTGACCACAGACAACTGTTTTACACTCTTAATCTAAAGCAGTCCATGGTCCCACCTACCACATAGGTCACTTACTTGATCTTGTACCATGCTAAGGATTAAATGTGAGCATAAGTGACACACATTTATTGGATCATGTACCTCTTATTAACTAATTTTTTCTACAATGCAGAGGAAAATGCTGAACCTTCTGATCATGCTTGTGCAGTTAACCATCCAAGGGCAATGCACTTTTCCAAAACCTTTGAAGAAACGTGCCAATCGATTATTTGTATTTTTTGTGCTTTCATAATCTTTTATTCTTTTATAGTGTTTTTTATTGTTTTTATATTTCATTTTTACTTATCGTTTTATCTATTGGCTGTAAATTTTATGTCTGTTATGCACATTGGTCAGCTTTTGTTGTTTTTAACAAAACTTGACCTCGGCCTTGACAATATGCATTCACAAATTGAAAATCATTTGTTTTTAGATTTGTATAAATTAAGGCCCCGTTTACACAAAGGGAAGACGCAGATATTTCCCTGCGGTTTGACCTCTCATTTACACGAAAACCCCCTTTTTATCAGAGAAAAAAATTATTTCTAAAAACTCCGGCCAAAGTGGAGATTTCTGAAAACGCCGGTTATGTGTTGCCGTGTCAACTGGGAGAAACAGAGTTTTAGGTTCTCAAATGTCACATTGTGCGGCAGAAAACTTTTAACGTCATGTGAGCGCCCTGTTTACAGTTTTATGTTGTTAACGTCCTTTGTGCAAACGCTTTTGGCCTGTTTGCATTTGCAACAACTGCATTTGCAAAAACTGCCGGAACAAGAAGTCGCTCGTGTTATTCGCAGTGACAGTGAAATAAATATTATTATCATCATTATTATATTAATCTTATTCAGTGGTGTCGACTCTGTGGATTTTGATTGGCTTGCAGGGCTCAACGGCGTATTTATGCAGGTTGATGTAAATGACAAGTTTTTTGAAAACGATGTTGTGTGCACAATGTTGTTATTGAAAACGGAGGGGAATAAATATTCGTTTATCTAAATACCCGGCTATGTGTAAACGTGGCCTAAGAAGTCCACAGTTATATTGCAGTGTGTTGACATCTTACATCTGTTCTAAAAAGCACGCTGCCAATATTTGGTGGGAAGGTCAGGAAAAGAGCCGAAGAATTCAACTGATACTGTAGCACAAGAGACAGAGGTATATTGAATGATGATAAAACTATTGCCATTAGCTGTTTCTCCCTCAGCATTTTCTCTGGATAAATTTTCCTGTTTTATTGTCATCAACCCAACCTTGAGATGAAACTCCTGCCCATGGTACAGGGGCCATTTCAATGATACCAGTACTGCAGATACTGGTGGGCGAGCACAGCCTAAAGGGGAACTTGGGGCAGGTGCCAGGTCCAAAAAAATCAGCAGGTGAAAAAAAGAAAGAGGCCTGCACACTGCTTAACAAAAAGACTATACTTTATTCAAAAGCAACGTTTCTACCCTTCTGGGCCTTTCTCAAGCTTAAAAACAAATGCAGGAAAGCAACAGATAAAAAGGCATCTGCCCAGCTGTTTCAATTAGAACCTAATCAGACCAATTGGCAGACTGAGTCAACCTGTTGCCCTATTCCCATGACACACTTCTAAANACATACATTTCTCCAAAAAAAAAAAAAAAACACAACAACAAAAGGAGAGAAAAGGGATGACATTTGGAATAGATTAAGCAGAACTACAGAAAATGTTTTAGGTCAAAGTCTAGATTTAGACCCCTGGGAGAAAATGTGTTAAGGGTGAAGATATAATATGCCTCTCTTCTTAATGATCCACACTTCAAAGAGCTCCCATGTACACACACAAACGAAAACACACACTCATACTTGTCTCTTTGGATTATAGGGAGGGCTGTATTCTGATAGATTGAGTTCATAAGAGACTGACAGCTGGCAAGCTCCATCTTTCTTGCTTACCACTCAATAACCTTTGATATGATAGTCAAAACATATATTAGACATGAGCACTAATGCACCCCCCAATTCAGTTGCTCTACTCTCAATCCCAAGACTCAATTACTTGAAATATAGCACTTTAAACAGCTGGAAGGCCCAAGCTCAATAACACAAACTCAGAGCTGCTACAGTATAGGACAAGGAGTGACTGTGATGACCTAGCAGGGAATATCTTAGCATCAGGCCAGGAAAATGCTTATCATTCACCTCACAACATGCGGTGGTCTCCTAGGAACACCAGGGCGGCAGAATACAATTCTACAAAGGACCGATGGATCTCTTTTAGTTTATGAAAAACTCTTCCCACCTTTTTCATGAAATCCAAGCTACTGATATTTCTGTCAGTCACCACCTTTTGCAAGTAAAGCTGACTTTAGCTCTGTAAGTTGCTTTCAATGTTTGTTTTTCTTTGCTTGTTTTTTGAAAGGCATAGTTGAGTGTATCTGACCTTTTACAAGTAGATAGGTGCTTCTATGATTTACAAGTTACAAAATGCTTTACGGAAGATGATAGATGGTAACCATGGTTACAATTGAGATGTGTTGGAATTAGAGAGTATGGCTACATGGCAAATCATTTCCAAGTCAAAACAGAAGGGGCGTAAATTGTCACAAGTACAGAAGCATAGAGCTGCCACCCATATGAAAAAGAAATTAGACCTCATCACGTTATAACTTCATAGTTTATCCCAGTATGGCATGGTGTTCCCCTCAGACAACATACAACATTTTGGAGCATTCCACGGTCCCTTTAATTGAAAATCACTTTCATTTTATTGAAACATAGTCACATGATATAGATGTCCAATAAAATCATGGATAAAAGCAGGTGTGTTTTTTATCCTGGAAGCCCCTATCAGTAAATTGTGCTACATGACTAGTAGTACCGCCGCAAGGTAAGATAAATATGTGTTTAAAAACAAACTACTTCATTTAAGAAATATCTGAATATGCATGAATATGTAAAGAAACATATTTTGTCGTGTGAATTCAAAATGACCTCCTATTTATTTACTAAAACAGATGTTTTCTGTTTGTTCCCTGTGGGCAACATCATGCAGTTAGGCATATTTAATTTACGCCACATGGCAAAATCATCACTGTCCACCTGTGGTCTTTATGGCTTCCTATTCTCCATCTTTTATCTAACCACCTGCTTCGTTTACTGTAAAAAATAATTAGATGTAGACAAGGTATGGTTGAACTGTATTACTGGATGCATTTCACTGGATGTACTGGAGGGATTGTGAGGGCGCTGGAATGAGAAGGAGTGAGCAGATGAGGCTCTAGGCCTTCAAGTCCTACATTGCTGAAGGCCTCTGGAAAAGTGGGAAGCAACTAGAACGTAAGAGAGGTCGTCTCAACCATATAAAACCAAACGTATCATATTTGATACACAAAGTTTCTGAAATCTTTTGCATCTACTGTACGACATTTTACATCACTTTATGGTAAAAACTGTGCTCAAAACCCTGCTGTACACAATATGATGTATCCTATACCAGTAGGCAGAAGACAACACAACAATAATTCTGACACTATCACATGATAATAATGGTGAATACTGAAAAATCATTTTTGTAAATTTTTTGTCACATTGTGTTAAAAGACCAAATGACGACTTTAGATTTGAAAATTGAGAATTTTTCCACCATTATTTGTTATATTCATTGTTGGGCTTTAAAGGGTTAATTCCACAGTGCTGAAAGAGCACGAGGCAAAAAGGAGAAGAGGTCCCACTGCATCCATCCCAATCCCAGATGTGCGCCCTGATGCCACAGCCACTGGCCAGCCATGATAGACAAAAATGCCAGATTCCAGCTCCCCAGATGCAATGGTAACCCTAAAATGACTGTTTTGAGCGATTCCACACTGAATAATTGATTATAGTTACAGAAAAAAGGAAAAAACACCTGTCCGTTCAATCTCAATCAGTTAATTGTTGATTTCAATTAGCATGTTTATTGTGAAACAAATGAATTGCTTTTTATAAATGACAAATAGAAATATGAAGAAATGTGACAATAAAGGTTTGTTACAGAATGGCCGTTTTCATTTTCATCCCAAAACTACATTAAAAAAGTCTTAACATTTAGGTGCTTAGATGGTTTGTACATCTGACTGTCACTCGGTGGCACCGGATTTGAGTCCCATCAATCCTTCCCCGTTACAGAAGTTTTATAGCATATGAGGAGTCCTCTGCCATGTGAAACTTATAGCGATACTGTTTTTTATGTTTCATGTTTTCACAATAAACGCATCATTTTATATCATCATGGAGTAGCGATAGTTTATTGATAGTTTATTGATAGTTTATTGTAAAACGTGAAACGTATTGAAACGCTCGCCAGGACAAGTGCGGAGAACAGATCGATAAATATTCTGAGAACAGTTGCTTTATTACTAACAACGTTTACTGTTGGCCGTAACCACACCAGAACAACCAGTAACAGCAAAATCAGAAAAACTGGAACTTTGTTTTTTTCCGAGCCTCAGTTCCCTTGCCCGGCGCCCACACCCACACACCCTCCTCTCCTCGGTTCCCTCCTGGTCTAATCCAGCCCCCTTAACTTCGTTTAATAGGTAAACATTAACATGAACATTACTGAGGATCGCTACACTAAGTAATAAAATGATGCGTTTATTGTGAAAACATGAAACATAAGACATAATATAGTCATAGGTTTCACATGACAGAGGTGCAAGGTCTCAATGGGAATCAAACCCAGTGCAACCGAGTGACAGTCAGATGTACAAAGCATTCAACCACAGAGAGTCACAGGTGATATGTCGTTAATTGGAGTAATATTCACTGGACCGTCAACTGTCACACATATTTTTATGATAAAAAAACATGGTTTTATAATAAAGACTATCACGTTATAACGTGATATGGTCTAATTTTTTTTCATATGGGTGGCAGCTCTACGCTGCCGTACAAGCTACCTGCTAGGACTGTTCAGTCTATACTGATATCATATACTATAGTAGCAAGTACTGCTACTATAGTACAGTATCAGTAAACAAGATGTAAAGAACTTTCTCAGTGTGGTGTGCAGCTTGACTAGTTGAGCTGTTGCCCTATGTATAGTGGCTGCAGCTCCTCGGGGCCCAGGTTTGAGGCCTGGCGTTGGGTCTTCTGCCTCAGTCAATCCCCTCTCTATCTGACCCACTTTCCTGTCCAGCTACTATCAAATGAAGGCCACAAGAGACCAAAAATTCCTTAAATAGAAATTTCACATTTTTTAGCGATGTGTATTGAATACTATGAAAACTGCCTTATTGTGGCACTGTGGGCATGCCGCACAGACTGACTTATACACTATGCCTGCCAGGAATAAATTGGGTGGAAATTACTGTTCGTCTCAAGGAGCAATTAGGAAGCCTCCTGAGACACAGAGGTAGACATTTAGTAAAGGCTATATTTCCCTCATTTCCCTTGTAAATAAACCTTCTGTTGCACCTATGATGATATCTTCAGTAATTAACCTTTCTATAGGTTTGTGTCTTCACGTGTTTATACTGTATGTGCACTCTCTTGCGTGAAATATGAAACTAATCTTTTTAAGTGCAGGAAGTGGAGATGTGTTTGAGAAAATGGCATTTCTGTGAAGCAATGATCAGCAATATGTAAGGTAATTACATGAGAACTGGAGATGCACCCCTAAATGGGTTAGATTGTGTCATGAAGTTCTAGGTTTTCTTCAACGATAAGTGGGTTGTGACGCTCACTCTTCACTGTGCGTAAGGTACTCTCCATGACAAGAAGAACATTGACATCAAGTCATCACCATTTTCCCTAAAGGCTCCTATCACATATTTAGCATTTACAGTGAACAATGTAATTTCATTCACCGTCTCTCTTATAGTGTTTGTACAACATGAGCTGATAGAAACAGACAATTAGGACCTGTAGCCTAAAATGAAGATAGAAAATGTACTTCCAGCAAAAAGCTTTCTTTGAATTTCCGGACAGCTGAAAAGCCCCCTGCGAATAGCTGGGATAGGCTCCAGCCCCCCGCGACCCTGAATTGGATAAGCGGTATAGATAATGGATGGATGAAAAGTCTCCACAGTGGTAAAGCAGTCTTCAAGTGGCTTGTGAATTCAACCTATTCAGGTATGTTTTCACATTATTTAGTTCAAACAAGGGAAGATAAAGTTTAAAGTGTGTTTACCTTTTTGCTGAGTATCAAAGTTTGTTGCTTTTCATGCCTTTCATGATCTTTTGTGTAGCATTGTGTACAGTTTGTCTGAAAACAAGGGGGGAGCCATTCTGGCACCGCACAGTCCAAATATATCTGTCAGCACCTTTTAAAGTGAATGATTAATAATGCATCTAATTTATTTTATATGTGAACTTTGGTATAGGTTGCCTTGCTCTTCCATCAGCTTAAAGTCTTTAAAGGGGCTATATGCAAGTTTTTGAAATTTCAACTTGTGACTGACACCTGTGGCCGGAAAACAGAACTGCCCTTCCTTTTATGCTCATTCTCGCAGTGCACGCTCATACGTGCACAACTTCACAAGTCATCCCTCTGAGTTATGCTGGGTCGCTTCTGGGTATTTGCACAATCCATTGCGATGGAACATACAGCTAGCTGGTTGAGTGATCTGAAACATTTAACAATGACGTCACATCCATAGAAACAGTGCGAGAAAATCAGACCTGACTGCATTAAGGAAAAATTGCTACGTTTATTCTGGGCAAAAACTTAGAAAAAACGTATTTAAGCTAGGCAAATATGCAGCTTATTCAAGCAACAAAGCTAGTTGTTGGGAAAGTGAATAATAAAAACATTTTTGTTCCTGGAACATTTCCATTAAAAGCTACATTCAATGAAAATTATTCATAACAATGTATGTAAATGTTACAGTAATCATACAGTAGATAACCCCATTTTGGAAAAAAGAAAATATGCTGAATTGATTAATTTCACAGCATGAAATTGACTTTTTTGGTTTATTTGTTTGTTTGTTTTGCTAATACAATCGCATCAAATTCAAGAAACTGAGTAAACCACTGTCAGGCACTTTCCACTACACTCATCTATAATCCCCGTAACTGGACAATATTCTATCTGCTGCATCATGTTCTACTAAGGCACATCAACTTGGGTGGTGAAAAAAAAAAACTAAACATGCCTCTCTGTGTGGTATTCTCCTTCACACAGATGTGTATCCATAAAATGATGTCAGCAACGAGGCCATTTTGAAACGTGCCATATCAAGGGCATTGTGTAATTACAATGTGCTCGGATTGCCAGTGGAGACTGTAGTAGAGTGGCAGAACCATGTGTCCTTGTAAAGGTAGGGTAATCTTTTGGCCTTCTTTGAGCACATAGACTCACATTGGTAATCGGTATCCACTCAAAGAGCAAATTCATTAAATTTGGAGGAAGCTTAGTCACTTTGTGAAGGTCAGTCAGTCCAGTAATAAGTGATTGTTAGAGTTGTTTTTGGAGATCACTCTTGACAGAGATAATACCAGATGGCATGTGGAGTATGGTATCCAGGAGAAACGTGTGGATTGTGGTTTAGATTAAAGGTTACTATTCTATCCCCTGGGGAAGGAAAGGCCATCTTTCATTTCTGATTTAATAAGTGTGTCTTTGTGCACAGGAGTGTAGGTTGCATAGGTGTTGGTGTGTGAGTGTACATTAAAAAGTAGATGAGTTTAAAAGTCAAGATTTGAATCATAGACTGGAAGTTGCTTGGATCCACATGAGGACAACATTGATGGATTAACCCACTGCATCATGAATTACATACTGTAAACCTTTCCATAGGATCTACTGTATACCATCCTAAAGAATAGGTATTGTGTTTCTCAAACAATTAAACAAGGACTATTCCACTTACGCAAAAGGCACTATTTAATGAGAAGAAACATGTTTTTGATCTTTAAAATCCCCATGCAAAAGTGGCTATGACTTTGAAAATCTGTAGCCTTCATCAATGATTTAGTTTTTTTTTATCTTTATCTTTATTGTTTTTTAATTTGATTTCTTTGTCTCTATGTTGGCATTGTGATGGAGGGATGCTTGTTATCTGGATATTTATGTTGAATGTGCTTTGGACCACACAGTTAATGTTTTTCAATGCTTTTATTTGTCTAGAGATTACAAATTCCTTTCCTTAGTATTCCAGACACAGACATGTTTTTCTATCCTTGTCCCAACTGCACAAATAAATTAAGAAGTTTGACGTTAGCAATTTTCAAACTTGCTTTGGCCAGAGACAGATACATAATGAAGGCCATTATGTGTATGGGAATATCTCATTTGTTGCATATCAGGTTAAGAATTATATTACAGACTTGCATCTTCAAGTTACTGAGAAGGATAAGCAGACTGGAGGTTGACAGTGAACAGGTCAAGATAGATAGGGTGTTAGAATGAAGTACATAAAATATTTTCAATACAAGGGTTTATGTCATAGTATGGAGTATATGATATGAAATTGTTTTTGTAACAGTAAGAAAAAAATAATGTTTTTTCTTACTAAGAGCAAAACCCCGTGAGACACCCAACCCCAACTTTGAAACAACATTGGACCATTTTTAAAGCATGTTAAGACAACTTGTTTCCTGGACGCCTCCCTGGTGAGGTATTCCGGGCACGTTCCACCAGGAGGAGACCCTGGGGAAGACCCAACATACTGTACTGGAGGGATTATGTCTCTCGTCTGGCCTGCAAATTCCTCATGATATTCCCGGATGAGCTTGAAGAACTAACCGGAGGTAGGGAAGTCTGGGCTCTCGGGCAGCCGCCTCTGCGACCCGATCCCAGATACGCAGAAGAGAATGGATGGATGGATGGATGGATGGATGGATGGATGGATGGATGGACGACAACTTGTTGCCTCTGGTTCTGGTTCTGTTGTTACCTCCACATCACATACAGTACCAGTTGAAAGTTTGCACACACTTTCCCATTAAACCCACTGGGTAAGTATGTCTAAACTTTTGTCTGGTAGTGTACAGTATCTTACCGATAATTATTTCAACCATCAATAATGAGTAACTTAGTATCTTGTAAAATAGTTTAAATGTTTCCAGGCAAGTACACTTATCTGAAAACTCAAAATATGGTGTGGGATATGGTGCGAAATCAGTGACCGAAAGAAGTAAAATCTTTTATGATATCCTTATTTTTGTTAGGTACCAGTAACCTGACCCCTGTACAGTTTTTACACAGTATTGTAGTATTTAAGAACACAACAAGATCTAGATTAAACATACTGTAAATACAACAATGCAATTCTAAAATTAGAAGACTTTTTCGTTTTCATTCATTTGTGATCTCATGCTTTAAAAGTGTCACAATGCTGCTGAGAAAAATATACAAGATAAAAGAAAATCATCAATGTGGCAGCAACTTTGAAATGACTTCATCTGACTCCTAAGAGGAGAGAACGCCAATCTGCTTGATGTTAATGCATCCCCGAAGACCAGTGTCATAGGTGGAATGATTGTAGTAGGAACTGCAAAGTTCTGAATGATCAGAAGAAATCCCACAAAGAGATCAGAGTGATCTTATAGTACAAAGCCACCATCAACTTGAAATAACTCAATATGTCTCCATATGAAGAGTGCCATTCAAATAGATGAACATGTGAAGGGTTGAACCACACATATCATTGTTGCTATTCTTTATGGTGCGAAGGCCAACTCTGTCTTTGATTGTGTAAGGGTAGATGTTAACAGCGTTAAGGAGATAAAGAGCTGCATGCAAGCTGCGAAAAAAAAAAAGATTCCTCCCTTTCAATTTAAAGAGGAAGTTGACAATGTGTTGACTGATGAAGAAAAAATCTGTGACTGATAAACTCCCCTGTACCTTCTACAGGGACTTCATTCTTGAGAACAACCCTGCAATATTTGAAAATACTGTGAAGCCAAACACAAAACTACTGGTGGAAAAAGAGAAATAGATGTCTGGCTACTTGGACTAACTGGGCTGAGTACAAAGGACATCATTCCATCTACCATAGACTTGTGATACTTAACAAAAGAAGTGATAACCAAAATATGACTGAAACCCAAATATTATGGCGATCTTGGGAGAACTCAGATTACAGACAGTTTGCACCAGCCACTGCAAATGACAAAAACAAAGCAGAAGGATCTACCAGTACAGGAGCCCCATTAAACTCACTGATGACTTCTTAAAACCTGATATGGAAAGGAAAACAGTCAGATGAGATTAGATCTGGTGTAAGTCACTTTTCATGTCCTGTACAAACCTGCCCGGTCATAACTTTTGCATCTTACAGGGTTGATATTAGACTTTTGTCAGTAAAAATTCCCATGCTTCTTGAGCCGTCATTGCCCTGCAACATCCAAAGCTGAGATATCACACTTCCCCAACTTTGTTCCAACCTGCGGCAACACAAGACAGATTCATTTTTCTTTATGGCACCATGTGACACGCCAGCAACTGGGTATCAACACAGTGGCCATTTTAAATGCACACAGTGGCTGAATCAGCAAAGAACCCAAGAAAACCTTAATGGAGGATGAGCGGAAAAGAAAGGAAGAGAGAAAGTGACTGTGGTTGACATGGCATAATTTCCAACATGTTGGAATTATAGCTCATCTATGTGTGCGTGGCACAGCTTATAAATACATGACATAATGTAAAGTTATGCAATAAATATGAAAAATAACATCAGGCTGTTTCATTTTTATAATAACAGGACAATATACTGTATAAAGCTGTACTCGAGGAAAAGTAATCTTGAATTGTGATCAGGCGCAAAATAAAATAGCCTTAATGAAAACAATATAGAATATGATAATGATTGAATATGAAATATTTGAATCTAAAATATATAAAACGATCATTTAATTATAAAATAAAATAACTTAAACTAAATGTGGCCAGATGCTGTTTGAATGTTGGCCACTGTATGGCACTGTGCCAGTCTTGCCAACCACCTTGATTAGTGGATGGCACCATGCACCTTCTTTAAAAGCGGATGTGTTTGGCCAGCCGGCCTCTTCCTGCTGCATTCCGTGGTGGCTGTGGTGTGGCGTGGCCAGGTCTTTTGTTTGGCGTGTCGCTGTCAAAGGCGCAAAACTCTCTGCATGCGGCACAGCTGGGTGCTGGGGCTGTGAAGGGATTGCTCTGCTGGATGTTGTGCATCCTACTAAATGTCCGCTCCGGTACTGTATGTTGTATGTTCATTGTCGTTTCTGCCTTTTGCTTGTCTCTCAGCTGATTCTTGTGCCTGTTGTAGATCATGGCAGGATTAAGCCGCTGCCTTTGAGGCTCTCCTCCTCTGCATGCTTTTAGGGGCTCTGCTCATGCCAGTGCATTTGTATGTATGGGTTCACTTTAAAGTTTTGTTTTGAATTAAGTTCTCAAGTAATGCATTTATTCTGCCTCTTCTCAGAGGCGCCAGATCTTGGGCCACCCCTGTCCGCCACTCTTTGGAAGACTGCTGCTGTTTTGGCTCCTCTAGTTCTCTCTCTCATCGCTCCAGCTTACGCTGCCCGCTCTGGTTCCGACGTGGGCCTCACAGTGGATGGACTGTGGGACGCTTGGCTGTCTAGGGCTGAGCTGAATACTAAAGAAATTATTTT
>JAPMNP010726807.1:0-16743 GCA_029874935.1 Atherina boyeri
GCCTAGAGCAGATTCAAGGCTAGAGTGAGAATCTTCTCCATTGTGGTATGTATATCTGGCCAGCTCAATAATAATTCATATGACAACACTCAGCTATCACACAACCCCCAAACTGTCACTTTTCCACCACTGTGCCTTTAGGTAAGCAAGTTCACCGTGAATAATTTCACCACAGCAGCAGAGAGCATATTCGCCCAAAGGAAGATCCTGAAAAGTGCATCACGTCTACCCCGAAGCATAGTTCATGGGATGGTGACAGCTTCAGTCATGTTGGATTGGTGAGGATGTGCAGAGGAGTAATCACTAGAAAATCCAGATACAACACAATGCAATAGAAGACATGACCTGGGGCAAAGCAGTCTCTGTGTATTCACAGACACTAATAAGTAAGTGGATTTTGAAATCATCGCCAACTGGACTGGACTGTCTCACTACAGCCGATGGGCATATACAGTAGGTTGCATATTTGTTCATAGTTCACAGTACAACTGCACAAATGAGTAGTATGGTTTAACTTTTGGACTCAGAAATGTAAAGTATGTCCCATTATCCCAAGACCTGGACATCGAGGAGTTGAATTGTCGATCACATTTTTGTCAGAAAGCATATTTGAAAAACCACACAGAGCCAGCTGACATCTCAAAACAAGTGCAAAGGATTTTGTGTTGGTAGAAATTTCAGAATAAAAGATGCTGCAGGAACATACATACAGTACCAGTAAAAGGTTTAGACTCAACTGCTCATTCAAAATGGATTAAGTGGGTGTGTCCACTTTATAGTGGGTTAAAGATCATTTAATGTCTTCAGTAGGAATGATCCCTGTCGAGGCTGAATTACCCTCATTTATCTGTTCCAGCGCCAATCTGTAAATATGAGCAGCTCTGGAATAAGTTTTAACAATATAGTTACCAAAGTCTTTCACATGAAGACTAAACAATTTGGTGCAAGAAATTTTTATATAAAAAAATTATACACCACCAACTGTTTTTGTATTTATGTAAATTCACAGTTGATATTCATTACTGTTTGACTTTGCTTTTAATGAACATGCAAAAATGAGAATGTCACGTATCTGTAAATGGTCAAAATAACCCAGGATGGTTAAAATGAGGTAATAACCAATAGTGAATGCAGTTCAATTTTATACATGAGAATGAAACGGGGTATGGAAAAAACGCTCTTTTGTATTTAATATATGTATTAGATTTAAGTGGAGATTTCTATACATGCCATATGACAGCACTGTGTCAGGCAACTGCACAGCTTTAAAATCCTGTGATTTAATCCTACAGAGTTTGCATATTAAGGTTTGAACAAGAAAAAGACAGGAGAAAATGTTTCATTGCATGCATCTCTTTTCCTTTAGAAAACTAATTAGAATCAATATCTTTTTAAGAAAAAGTTGAAATGAGATATATTGATAAGTATATAGTAATATATATAGTTAACATTGGGAAATGGTCAATATGTGAAACAGTAACGAGAAAACAAACACTAAGATTCAGGTCAGTTTATTTTCACAAACATTAAATTAAACTCATTAGTCACTGAAAAATGTTCTCAACCAAACAGTAGAGTAGGCTGTTAATAGACTAAGTTTAAAACTTTAAACCCCCTACAAATGCCCTGGGTAACACTAAAGCCCGGGAGAAAACAAAGGTGCGCATTAAAATGGTGAGGACATTGTATGGTTTTATCTTGTGACAGTTCAATTCCTACATCATTGCTAAGACCATCGTTACAAGAGAATCCATTTTGTCAGGCTTATATCGGCAGCAACAGGTGGGTTTCAGGTGTGATAATAGCAATCAATGATGGCTCCTACTGTATTGCTTATGGCATTTTTCTTTTATTTATTTATTTTTCCAATTACATGCGTTATCCAATCCCCTGATAAGTGTTTATTAAGAGTGGCTACTCCTGGAGGACTTACCAGATGACTCAATGTAAAACTACTTTGTCTATGAGGTTGCTTTGGTGGGCAAACATACAAGAACACCTCTGCAGATGTAAACATATCATTTATGGATATTTACAACCTTTCAACTGAAGAACCTAGCAATCAAGAAAGCCTGAGCTTATTGCACAATTAATATCCCCATTGAAACCAGTCATTTTCAGTTTGTAGGTCGCTGCTACCCCTAGCAAAGGACTTACTAAAAGACATTTATCGACAGTTGGACCATTTATGCACAGGGACTTGTTCTTGCAAGACTGAAATGACTACTTGGAGTGATCTCATGATGGCTTTAGGATGGCGAGACCCGCCCCTCTGTAATGTCTTTCGTTGAAGCTCTAGCAACATACTTGACAGAAAATGTTCAAACTTTTGACTGCCTGATGCTAAAACCAATCATTTTAGGGGTAGAGGCGGAATGTTAGTTTCTATTATTTTTGTCTCTGTCACACACACACACACACACACACACACACACACACCAAATGTCCTTTCTCTCCTTGATGTCCTCTCAGGGCCACCTCATGCCACCACGTTGCAGGTTTGTTTTTCTCGTATCTACTCCATCAGAGAGTTGCTGGCTCATTAGTGTGTGGTGCCCCTGTAGGGTCCCCGGCCCTGCAACCTAGCCAGCCAACCTCCAGTAGCCTCTTGGGCACTGAGCCACAAACACAACAAATCACCGAAACAAAAAATCCCTAATGCCTGAATCTTTACACTTCAAAAACACAATTATGCTAATGCTAGGAATCATTTCCCATTCCAGCTCTGATTTAATGCGGCCTTTTAGTGGAGAAAGCTAATTAGAGGCTTTAATTAACATGTGCGACACAAACTGAGAGAAGTGTGAAGGAGCCTGTCGATCATGGAGGAGCTCAGCCAGGGCGATGAAACAGGGAGAGTGGGAAAAGGAAGTCTGAAAGCAATGCAAATGAGACGAGGGTGCGCCACAGGGAGGCGTGGATCTCTGCCGCTACAACGCTTTCTGTAAATATCACTGTGACCCATAGACAGAGTGGAGTCATCTCATTAACACAGACTGGAAGGTGTCACAAGAGCTCAGCCTGTGAGGGTCAGCACTGATACGATGCGACCTGAGCTCAGTGAGCGTACAATCATTAAAACTGTGACAAAACACAGGATTTAAGCCCATCTTCTGTAATGCTGATATTTCACTCCACTCACATCCTCCTCTCCTGGATAACTACCTCAGGGAGGATGCACCCAGTGCACAGCTGGACATTTGCTTAAGCTCTCTGTGTTAAGATTTCTGTGTGCTACATGTTGCACAGAATTATTGCATTCATAGTTTTCACACAGCCTGTGCAGAGTTCTCTAAATTAAACAGCAACGTGCAGACAGGAGTCACCTCATTAACACAGGCTGGATGCTGCACTCTGCATTATAGCCACACAAAGTAGGCTCGGAGTATCCTCATCATTATTGGTACACACAGGTACTCTAGCTTTTTGCAGCGATGCAGTTTTCTCCTGAAAATAAAACTAGACTGAGGTGAAATAGAAAAGTGGAATATTAGATAGGAGCCGAAAATAAGGAAAGTCAAAGAAAAGCAGCCACTAATGCCTGAGCCTTTATTCTTTTTTCTCTTATTTGCAACGTTCTGCTGCACAGTCGGTGCACTTTAATTACTCACATAAGGGAATTTTTAATTTTACTGGTAAAAAAGTACCTTTAAGTTAAAAGTAGCTTAGACTTTCTTGAGGGGGGGTTTCATTAAAACACATTAAGCAGGCGGCTGTGTAGGTTGCAATTTTCACATTTGATCTATGAAACAATAATTCTGCTTACATCGTTTCCTCTTGATTAGTAGTTTATATATTGCTTGGCAATTGCCTCGGTCGCTTTCCTTTTTCATATAGCAGTTTTCAACGAGCGGTTTAATTCACTATAATACATTTCTGCAGATTTGATCAAGCAACTTTTCAGTTTTATCGGTTTATTTTTTTCAGTTTCAATGGGTCTTTCTGGGCAACAAGGCTCATTATGTTTTATATATTCCACAAAATTGTCTAATAGATGAGAGTGATACATCTTAGGAAATAGTCATTGTTCCTCCAGTCTTTGTGTCTCAGGAGACTGAAGTCACTTTGCTGAAGCTCTCTGTGAACTAGTTTGACTAAATGACTTCAGTACTGTATGGGCACAAAAGGTTTATCTCTTGGGAGGGAATTCTGCAGCAGGGGACTGAAAAGTGTAAGTGAAATGTGCAGCTCTCCTTTGAGGGCTGTGTGTATACCACTTTAAAATTCATAGAAAGAAGAGAACAGCCTTCTCCTGGATGAATATAACAGCTTTTGGGAGTATTGATCTGTGAGATTCTTCTTGATATACTTTAATCAAGTTACTCACTCATAAATGGATCATCAATATTGATATTTCTTTGTGTTTTAGCTCTAGTGTATTGCATACAGTATGGCAGTTGCTAAAACTATGCAATGTCATCCTGACACATCAGACTCGCACATCATAATGGCTGATCTTTTGGCTACCCTCCATTGCTTTAAGGATCTTTGTTATTAACTTTGAGAGGAGACTCACCTGAAAGTTCAGGACAGCCGGTCTTGTCAGCTTCAGTTACAGCTATCACTCTTAGTACATCGTGTTCTTTTGACCTGCAAGAAGCACAAAATAACAAGAAAACTCAGCGTCATCAAGAATCCCAACTCTATCTCTAAATAAAACTGGTCAAAAGAATTCATTTGATGAGACAGAGATATATTCACTTTGAAGAAACATGTGTTGCATGATGAAAAATGGTTAGACTGTTTTATGCACAATAGGGGTGGGAAAAAAAAATAATCGATTCACATAAGAATTGCGATTCTTTGTTTAACAATTTTTGAATCGATTTTTTAAATAAAAAAAAGATTTTTTAAATAAAAAAAGATTTTTTAAACATGCATTCCAGGCTTTAAAAACATGCACACCAGCCTTTGTATTATGCAGAAGCCCTTTATTTTTGTTCAAACTTATTTTATAGCTAGTTACCTAAGAGTAGCAATTGAGGACCACACAATGTCTTTGATAAAGGCACTTCCCTAAGCATTTAACTTAATAAATGTGAAAAAGACACTTCAATGTCTTCACTTGTCATTCTGTATACCAAAGAAGATGAGTAGATCATGATCAGAAACCCAATAAGAAATCTTTATGAATAAAATCCAATCACTTTTAATAGAAAATCTTTTTGAACCGAAAATCGATTTTGAAATCGAATCGTGGCCCCAAGAATCGGAACCGAATCGTGAAATGATGAAAGATTCCCACCCCTAATGCACAATCTCCCCAACTAATCAGGCAACTGTGTGCACCCCTGTTTCCATGCTGAACCTCTCCACCAAATGTAATGAAATTCAGCCTTAGATTTTGCAGAATTTAGTTGAAACATCAAACACTTTGCTCTCGATTTGACTAAAGATCCATCCATCCATTATCTATACCGCTTATCCAATTCAGGATCGCGGGTGGGCTGGAGCCTATCCCAGCTATTAGCAGGCAGACGCTGGACAGGATGTCTGTCTGTCGCAACATGACTAAAGATCTGCGTGAGATTTCTACCATCCAAACTAAACAAACTAAAGCATACGTGCTGAGACAACTGGACATATAGATGCCCATTTCTGTGACGTAATCCTCGCAGAAAAATATGAAAAACCAAAAAAAAAGGTCAATGTTGGCATTTCAGCAGTAGGAGGGGAAACCAGGATTTTCATTTTGGTTTTAGACACATCTCATATATGCGATTTATCATTTAATTTAGCTGGAAAGCGCTATATAAATGCAAAACCAAACCAAAACCATTACTTGTACTTTTGGTTTTGCAGGAAATATCACTTTATTTTTATTCCACAGCATTTATTTCAATTACAGTTGCTGACTTAGTGTCACATATGGCTACTTTTTAAATGTCTGAACAGTTATAACTTCACCAAAGAGTCATTACCGCTGTAAACCTCTCAGGTGGTTTCATTTAAATGACTATTTCAGACCTACTTTATTTCAATATTGATCTGGGATTTATCCCACGGTTGAGCTAGCTCCACTTCCATCACTTACAATAGTAAAATGAGTACTGCAGCAAAGATTAATTGATTAGTCAGGCAAGGCAAGCTAAATTAACAATTGTTTTGATAACAGTTGGGCCATTTTACCAATTTTTTAAAAGTAACTTGCTATTTTTCTTCGTCATATGAATTAATGAAATATACTTGAGATTCTGACAGATTGACAAGCAAATAAAAAAAAAAATGCAGCCATCTTTTTGGTCTGTAGGAAGCTTTCATGGACTTTTCATTAACAAAATGATTAAATGATGAAAAGAAGTTTTGCTTGGATCCCTGTATGTATTTATTTTTAAATTGGAGGCCTCCACTGAAGTATGTCTATCGTGAAAGGGCAATAAACACAGCAAATTCTCACTCTGTCAGTAAACAGTATTTCATACCGCTCATAAAGAAATCAATATAATGCAGAGAGATGGAGCTGAAAAAACAAAACAAAAAGGAAGCGTTGCTGCGACTGGCATCAGAGGGGCCTTTATAGTGAACTTGATTAAAAGAAAATTGCTTTCAAGTACTCTCAGCAGGCTGGGAGGTTGAGTGGGTGTGCTCTTGTGAGTTTCGGGGTGAAGAAACAAGATGAAGAAATGCTTTGAAACTGCCTGAGGACAAAGAATGTGGAGGCACTGGTGGCAACATGGTGGCGCAATATCACAGCTATCACTTTCAATACATCTTAATTTCCCTTTGTGCCACATCTGTGACCAGAGATTAAGAGTTAAAAAAAGAAGAATTGTCTTTAAAAAAAAACGTTTTAAAATTGTTGCATAAATTATGGTTTTATGGGACAGGTTTTTTCTAACCCGTCCTTTATGCAAAACCTTCTCTACATCAGATGAGGATTTTAAAACATCTGTTGCGTCTTCTGAGACAGGGTGGTGTACTTGTGTGTCAAATACACACATAATAAAATAGCATAATTGTGAATCTCAGCTTGTTAAATATTCACCTGACAGAGGTGTCAGAGGAAAGGGGGTCTTTAATTTTGGAACTGTCAAATTTGTTTAATTTATTCCTTTTTGAATTCAAAATGACATCAGGAGATCAAATACTGTTCCTGATTTCCATGCAACCGTCAGCTAATTGGCTTTTAGAGACTTGAATAATTGAACGTCTTGGTTCTAAAGTAGCCTGAGCTTGATGAGAAATCCATTGGAAATCCATTACTGCACAGGGTTAAACTTATATATTTTTTTAGTATTCAGAAATCAAATTTGCATTTTATTTGGTTTCAAATCTATCTCTTCACCACTGTGTTCATTACAACATATTGTGAGTCTATGCATGTACAAACCTGACAGGAGGAAGAAAAGTGAATGATGGCGAGTAGATGTAACTTTCATACGAGTGGAGCAACACCAAAAGAGGATTGCACTCTGAGGATTGCATCATTGTCTAAATTGGTTTTGTATAATATTTTTTTCTATTGAATCACAAGCTATTTTTTTTCTTAATTTAATTTACAAACATACAGAATAATCTGCAAACAGTGAAACTGATTTACAGTTCCATCTCTTTCCTTAAGGTTTACTTTGATACGCTCTGCTTGAGTACACAGTGTAAACTAATTCACTGGTATCTGAGCATCATCTGAGATGAATTAATACTGAAACACAGTAAACACTGGATCCTCTAAGAGACTCAAAATATTTCTAGGTGAACAATTATTTAGCATGCTTCAACAAACAAGCAGTAAGTGTTGTTAATTTGCACTTTTAATTTCTAGGTGTTACTTATGTTATCATTATTTATTCATATACCTATCAGAAATATTACATTTTAATAAGTTGTTAATTTTAAATAAATTTGGAAAAACTTAATTCAAGATTACTGATATTAAAAAGGTTTACATATTTGAATGTAGCCTTGTATATTTTATATAAAGCTGTAGCAGGTGGTTAGATAGGCTAATCATAAAGCTAGAAACAACTAGTTTGGATCTGTGAGGGCAACAAAAGCTACTTACAAACCCTGTTCCAATTCACAAGGAATTACATTTTCTGATTTGTTAAAGTTGATAAGTCCCCCTGATCCACAAAGTGTTGTTGCTGTGGCTGTTAATGATGCTATTAGCAAATAGCATGGCTAACTGTGAGAATGGCAGAACTGTTAGCCTTATAGATATGCAACAAACTCCACATGAAGGAGGAAGAGAAACGGAGGAACAAGGTATAGGGCTTTCATTCTGGAGACGTTAGTTCAACTCTGTGGAATGCTGTATGCTTTGATAACAAAACTACTTGATTAGGCTAAGGAGAGGGCCAGTGTGCAGCAGTAGATACAACTTTTTCAGAACATAAACCCTGCACAATGAAAAAAGACAATGAGGGTACCCTGTGCATTGGTGTCCTAACAAAGCAGTATGCCAGGAGCCTGAAATCTGACCAGGCACATCTACCAGCATTTAGAGATTACTGAACAGGACATAATGGGCAGATACCCAAATGACTTAACTATTTGTTGTTGAAAAGTAAAGCCACCACAAAGAACAAAACAAAACTAATTGAACAACACAACAAATCCTAAAGAATATCATATGCAAGTGGCACTAAATGACAGAAAAACCACCATAAAAACTAAATTAACACAAAGATAGACCAAACTACAACCAGAAATCATAAAAATAATCTCAGTTCAATGCAAGGCATGTAAATACAAATCCCAGATTTTCATCATGGCTACGAAACAAGCAAACATGATGCAATGATAAGGACAGACAGAGATGGTCATTAAAGCTACATATCAGCCACAGGGTTCCCTAATTCGGGCCCACGAAGGCCATAGTTCTGCAGGTTTTCAATGTGTCCCTGCTCAAACACACCTGACTCAAATTAATGAGTCATTGTCCTGATCGTCATTGTCAGTTGGATCATGTAATGTTTTCAGACTAATTAAAGGCCATATCAATTCCATGGTCAAAAATGTTCTTTAAAGACCTTTTTGAGTAGCCATATAACTTTCATGAAAATCCTCAACATACACTGTAGTATGAAACATGTAATGGATGAAATATAAAAAAAAATATTGTTGGGGGAAATAAATTATTCAAAAGAAACATGGCCCAGTTATGTAGTTGTCTTATGATATTTGATGTGTGCAGGTTTTTCAACAGTAGGCAAGATTTATCATTTATAAGAAACTTCTGTTTTCAGAGGATAGAAACAGTTTAACTTTAGATTTTTTTTGTATTGAATAATTTATCAACTTGGCAGAGCACTGCTGACCACTGCACTGTGTTTATTTACTTAGAATTGGCATGATGCATTTAATAATATTTGAGTAACGCTGGTAGTTGATGGAAATAGCACACCCCCACATACACAAATAGAATGACTTGCCATGACTTCCACCTAATAATTACAAAAGTACAGTCAAGACAAAAGTCTTCTCGCTTTGTTTCTTTAGGATTTAATAAGATATAACTAAGGCTATCAAATGATTTTAACCAAATTACTCCATTTTACAAATAAATTAATCATGATTAATCACCATTTGCAACTATCCCTGAAATATGCATGTTTTTACTGTATTGTATCAACAGAAAGAGCCAGCCACTTGTTGAACTCGAAGGCTCAACAAACGCATGCTTAGCATTGGCATGGTACTCTAAAGATGCACCACAGAACTTTTGGAATCTTCTCAGTGTTTTTCTTTTCTTTTCTCTTATCTCTTGTTCTGTCTCTCTTTGTTTTCCTCTTCCTCCGATAATGTCTTCTTGTTTCTTTGCTAAATCAGCAAGGGTTGTTTAGTGTGATTTCTCAGCCTCAAGATGCTGCTCGGAAGCGATGGCTCCAAAAATGCACATAGTAGGTGTCAATGTGCCATCAAAGTAGCCCGAAAATAAGCGTTTTGAGGTCGGAAAGTTACGTAATGCACCTTTAAACTTGAACAGCTTCGTTGAAAGTGAAACTCCTTGCAGATCGTGCAAATCACTTTGTCTGTTGGTTGTTCCATCAGTTTTGGTTTTATTCTCAACTCCATCCATATGGCCAATCGGATTGTTCCATCTATCCTTCAGACACCTCCATGTCCTGCCTCATAACAGAAAATTGACGGATATATGGGGATTTTCATGATGCACATGTGTTAAATGCAATAAAAATGTTTACGCAATTAATTATATAAATTAATTACCACCATTAAAGCATTATTTGTGATAGCCATAGATATAAGATTTTAGTTTTTCAGCTTTATATTGACGTAGAAATGCCGAATAGCTGTTGCTCAAACTGCTTCGAACTTGCAGGCATGACTGAGGTCAGTTTGCAGCTTTTTCATGAAGACCATGATAATTCCTCACTCTCTTACGGTAGTTTAAAGATGGACCAAAATCCTAATTTGTAAAATAGAAAGCTTCAACACTGTTAGATTCCAGTGTGAGACAACAGAATCACAGCACAACATTTTACAAAACAGTCATAGAAGAGGTGTTAAGAGGCAAAAATGTAATCAGTTCTCTAGCCTACCAGCTGATAAGACCTGCCTCGTTTGTAAAAGACAATAATCATCAGCCTTGAGCAATAAGGGNGTATTTAGAAGAAAAACAGATTCAAGCAGCCAGATAAAGAAAAATTACACTAGCTTTTCATTAAATCCAACATTTTCATGGAAGCTATGGCATTGTCACCACCACCTACAGTAAGAAGAACAGAAGCCCTTTCTGTGGTGCTGCTATATAGTTCTAATAAGTTATCATGGTATTTCTGAGACTAGGCCACCCAAGTTTAAATGGTCAGTGAAGGTAATTTCCATCTACAACAATCTTCAGTTTCCCTAAAATGTCGAACTGTGCCTTTAAATGTTCAATATATTGTGCAGCAGCTTATGTGTGTCCATTGGGTCTGGCAGCAGGCCCAGCTTGCACTAAACGACAGGACAGCATAGACTGTGTTGCTAGTCTATTGCTCACATCATTAACTTTAAAGGATTTAGTCTATAAAATGTTAAGATTTTATGATCTAAACAGACCAAAGTCTTTTTTTTAACTGGTGAATCAGAGATAATTTTTCATACTGAAGCTATGTAAGGCACGGCTGACGGTTGCAGTGGTTTGGCATTCGACAGAAGGTATAGCCCACAGACGGACACAGAGACAAGACAGGACACTTCAGTGACCATGCTCAGATGGGTGAAATCCCCTGGTCCGACAAACTCATCCCACACGATCGATTGCTGCTGTGACAACAGCCCTTCTCGTCACAGGCTGGAGAACAAGCTGTTGTGAAGGTCTGAGAATGGAAGATAGGCCCCGGAGGGGAGGCTTGATTTACGACCTCGAGTCGACATGGAAGCAATGTCGCCCACAAGCCTTAGATGGCTCTCCTGCAACATCAGTCTCCCTCACCCTGTCTGCCTGCCTGCTCCACTGCTTGTCCTCCTTCCAGTGTTTCGTTCCCTGCCTGCTGACAGCAAGAAAGGCTGCAATGACATACCACCCAGAAAAAAAAAAATCATCCTTTTCTCTACCATCGCTTCTGTGGATGATAAAATCCTAAACGTCACCTTTAGCTGATTATAGGTATTCTTTATTTTTTGGGTTTTTTTTTTAGCCTGAGGGAATGGATGCTTGTGGATGTTAAGACGGATAACACAAGAGATGGAGCTAATTTTAACATGTCATGTCGCTTTAGCTCACTGAGAGACAAAGTGAGAACACTCAGGAGGTTAACTGCACTGCTAGACTAAACAACAACCCTGCAGTGAGAGATAATGCAGTATTTTGTAGGGGACATAGCTTCTGAGACAGAACAACTCTGTGGCATGTTGTAGCAAAATATAGGCTGCCTTATTCATTGCAGTTGCTCAAGAAACAGCACATTTCAGACACTGTAGGGGTTAGGATTTGTTTCATTGTAAGGCAAAGATAGAAAAGAGATATTTGATCAGTCTTACATTTGCAACCTCGTCTTCTCCCTTTGACCCTTCTTTAATAGTCAATCATTTAACTATAAGAGAGATTGGACTGGTTTGGACATCTCGTAATATTTTGCTATCATATAGATGTAAGTAGCTTTATAGAGCCGACAGCAGCTCTAATATACAATACAGATAGAGTTAAACTGACATTTTAAAACACCTTTTACCAGACTAAATGGGATCTGTCATGAATCTGTTCAGCTCTTAACCACATATTCTGGCACTTTTTAAACCCCAAAGTCCTGCCGACATACAGTGGCAAGCCCCTCCCCCTCTTTAATCTGCTGTCGAGCGAGCGAAGACACCCTCTCGCCTCCATCTCTCTCCTGAGCCGTATCAATATTCATGGGTCTGCCGGGTGCGTTTGTGCGATGGCTGTCTCATTAGCCTTTGATCCCGTTGCGCGAGGCCTGTCGGTGCGTTGCCGCGCCAACAACAGAGCAGCGTTTGAAGTGTAGAGAGAACAGCTGCTTGCATTGATCTCCATATACTTTCTTTGCCATCCATACGCACGTCCACGCATACACAGATGCAGCCCACAGGCACATGAATACATGCATCTACTGTAAAACTGCACTTGGCTCAGCCTGCCATGTCACTCTCATCACCACTTTATAGCATGTAATGCAACACAGTTTACACAGATTGAAGATTAATCGATTAGTAGAGCAACAGAAAATTAATAAGCTTTAAATCTGACAACTGATTAACTGAATTCAGCTCATAAACGGATCATCCTCAAGATGTAAACTGTTCAGTTTGGTGAGGATTAACACCTTTGAAGGGTGTTTCTTTTTAGTATTTCCTTACATTTTCATACTAGCTAATGAATTGATTAATGAAGGAAGTAATCACCCGTGAAAATTGAAAATTTATGCAGTGGGATAATCAAGCTTTATGGTTTTATCAACAGGTATTATGAACAAACACACGCTCTCTCTCTCTCTCTCTCTCTTTCTCTCAATTTGGCAGGCAACATAAATAACCAAAGACCATTTTAGCAGAGATTACACAAGGAACGTAATGTTACCCTCTGAAAATTAATAATGAGTGACTTTTCACTAACAGGATAGGATTGCTAAGCCACTACATTATACAACAAGCTGGAACAAAGCTGCAAAAAGCTCTGTACAGAGCCACTGTTAGGCTGGGAGAATTATGATAATTACGGAATTAGATGCTAAAACCAGTAACATTTTGCTCAGAAGACTATACTAATAGTAAACAGAGTTGTGTGTGAATNGAATAGATAATCCTCTGTCAGTCTGCAAAATTTGCTTAAAAAAAAAAAAGCCAACATGAAATGACATCATCCCATATAAACCTTTGAGACAACAGCAGTCAAAGACACAGGATCATTTCACACTGTCTGCTGCACAAGCTTCACAATGATTTTCTAAATTACCACCACTTTTTAACTACCGGTCACTTAAGCTTAATTCTTTTTTTCTTCTTTTTTACAGTGCATCTAGAAAAGAAAGGATCCAGTTAGCATGACATCATGTGACATCTGCACAAAGACAATCCCTGCGCTATTGCATTCAATAAGTCTGCCCCTGAAATGGGATCTGCTTCACATAAAGCACAGTTAAAAATGAAGACTTGGAGCTTGTCTGAGCCATCGCCCCCATGGGAATAGGTTAGCCGATCAATACCGCCAATGCGCGTGATAACATTAAACCATCCTTAATGGCACTAATGAAGAGAGTGGCTGACAGATACTCGGGGAAAGCTGGGTCAGAGAACCAGCCTGTTGGCTGCAAAGAGAGTTCATTAGATAAAAATCTGACTGAGTTACAGTCACATTGTGGTTCAGCCGTTTTGCCTCAAGAAATCATGTAAAATGAGTGTTTAAAGTTGATTGCAGCAAAAAGCGGGAGTTAAACAAGCTTTGTTGGTGTACATGCAGGTAAGAAACAGGGTCACAGAGGTCCCTTTTGACATTCTTAATTAGTTATTTGTGAGCAGAAAGATGAAAAAGGAAAGAATAGATGCACCATCAATGTCAAGTTTGTGAGCAGAGCAACTCTTGTCACCTTCCTCCATAACATCATGTCACAGTGTACTGAGAGACTTTGATTGTAGGAAATGTTATCAATCTTCAAATGTCAAAGAAACAGCGTCTCAGCCTGACATTATGATAAATCAGACCCCATTTTGCTCCGACCAGATGCACACACGCAGGCAGAGCAACCTGCTGCTGAAAAAGACTTGTACTTGTGGCAGGATCTTTGCAAACACTATTAAACACCCCCAGTGCCTGACTGCTGCTGTACAACAGTCTTGATAAAGATGAAAAGAGAAGAGAGAGTAACATACCTCGAGTAACATACCGTCTTAACTTCAGGACCGGTGAGGCGGGACCGTCGGCTTCTCTCTGTCTTCTGTCTTCTCAGGGAAGGAGACTCAGGAGGAGAGGTGCTCCTTCGCTGCCTCCTCCCTGCCTCTGGCTCGCACTGCTGTCTCAGCCCCTCTCACTATCATACCTCCCTCCCCCTCTTTTCCCCTCCGCTAATACTCCTCCCCTTTTCTAACCTGCTTCCTCCTGTCTTTCCTCTCTCCTGCACCACCCTACTCCCGAAACTAAAGGGTGACAAAGAAAATAAGGGGTACTTTAAGCTCTTTCTGTGGTGGCAAAATTAAAAAATTAATCTATTATACATTTGTTTTGTATTTTTTTTCTACTTTTGGTTGAGAAAGTCCAAATTCTATTATATGATAACATACTATAATATGGTAAATGATCTTTTTTTCATTATCTGATTAATTGTTCCACATAACCCATTTTTCCTATATGAAATGCAGAACTGTCAGTTCTAATTCTGTTTTATCCAACTGGATGTATTCAAATAGTTGTTTTTAAAGCAGTGAGCAGACCAAAACCAAGAGATTAATTTAATCTTATAAAGATAAGGAAGAGATTTTTAAAAGGCAATAACTGGAAAAAATTTGGCACTTTGCTTTATGTATTCATTATTTCATTTTGTATTCTGGTTCCGTGAGTATACACCCACAAAGCAAGAGCAGTGAGAAGCCCTGCCCTCTTTTTTTAACATAAGATTTGCATCAGATGACCACTTTTGGATCCCTTAGCACTGACCAGCTCTCCGTCCTTTTCTCTCCTCATCCGTTTCCCCCTCACTTCCATAGACGGCCCTCCACTGCCTCTGCCCCTGTTTCCATAGTGACACTTTCCCCGACATAATCAAGTGAACGGGATGGGGGTGGGGGTGAGACAGGGAATTGTGAGTGGGGTGTGGGGACGTTGAAGGAATGGCTAAGAAGAGAAAAATGAAAAGAAAAAGAAAAAAACAGTGAGAGATAAAGGAGCAAATAAGGGGAAAAAAACGGCGTCAATAATGATGGTTTGTCTGCAGCAAACAGCATCTTCGGCTCAAGTCCATCTTTTCCTGATGTTGGGCTTGGATCAGGTGCTGTTGAAAACCATATGGCTAAAATAATTATCATGCTCATCAAACAACGAGATGGCCACTTGTGCTTTGCGCCAACGCTCCCACCAGAGCTGAAATGAATTATGGGACAGAGTTGATCAATCTGAATTTTAATGTGAGTGTTGCACAGCATGGGCTTGCTGCATGATGCCAGGAGAGATGGTGTAAACATCTTTGAATGCTGGAATAACATTACGCACAGCATTTGTAGGCATTATAAACCATTCCGCTTTAATATTGTAGCTACACTATCAGCTCGGGTTGACAGTGTGGGCCTATCTAGTGATGATCCCATCACTCTTTTTGATGGATATCCAATAAATATTTTACAGATTCATGTTCCGGGGTCATTAATCTTACTGACTTTAGTGATCCACTAACTTTTCCTGGAGTTACACATTATTCAGCTCAGTGAGAAAAACTCAATGTCTCTTAATAAGGATGTACAATGAGTCATGATTGCCATCTTCTTTGCAAAAGTCGAACCCAAGTATTTTCTCTGGTGACATGTTGGGTGAGCTTTGATATTTTAGGTCCTTCCTCCTGCTAAATGAAGTCACAAACCCCTTGAACATCCCCTGGCCCAGTCACACTTATTTCCAGGATTCTGTTGGCATTCATTATAATATTTAACAAATCAACATTTAAGGAAATGGTTAATGTGGAAGGACTGGGGTTTAAGACCTGCACACAATCAGAAGGTAGTCCTAATATTGTGGCCTCCCTTTTGGGGGGCCCCTCTTTCATCCATATCAGATTCAATTAATACAAAGTACTTTTTTTAAGAGTTTAGCCCGCTGCTTTACATGTTATCAGCCCATTAAATACTTATCAGTTTTTATAACTTCCACAGATATGGTTAATCAGTGCCCTTCTGTGCCTCCTCTTAGGCTCAGTGTTATCACTTATTAATACAGCCAGACAGTCCACACACACACACACACACACACACACACACACACATACATTTTTACACAGCTTTTGATCTTTTTCAGCCTTTTCAATTTAGTTTTAGACTCTCTCCTTTCAGGAACTGATCGGTTAGGTTAAGCAACAAAAGATTTTGGTTGCTTTAGGGAAATATTGCAATTTGTTTTCAAACTGAAGCTTTCACTTGACAAAATAAGAACATCTCAGCTACTGGATGCAAGAGGTTGCCGATTTAGTGATCAGAATGAATGACTCATGCCATCTGGTCTATAAGGTGCAGTTTAACCAAACTAATGCAAAATTATGGAGGATTACAAGTGATAACCTCTAATGAATTTATAACATCTAAAAAGGAGGTACTGCAACTGTTCAAAGATGAGTTAAATGATGCAGCTTCATCCTTGTAATT